>CM019068.1:13521902-13748320 GCA_009667805.1 Leptobrachium leishanense
AGCCCTCTGAGGAGCCACCACAACAATAGTAATTGTATCCACTGGTTTTCGGATGAACGAAATTAGTTTTCATACTAAAGAACTGAAAACGAATTTCTTTAGCAACTAAATAAATTGCATTTTAGTACTAATCCATTAGTTCAAAACGAAATTTTGTGCTGTGCACATGTCTACTGAGTGCCACGATACCTCGTGGCACTCAGTACTTCCTGCCGCTACCGGAAGTGATCGCTCGGGGGGAGCGATCACGGACGGACCGGCGGCAGGTAAGCATATTACAAGGATGCCTCGATGTCGAGGCATCCTTGTAATATGCTCAGAGCAGCTGGAAGCGATCCGATCGCTTCCAGCGCTCTGTAGAAGTGCCGGGCACCTCTCCGGTGCAACCGGATGTAGATCGCTCCCGGGGAGCGATCACATGGTGCCCCGGCACTTCTAACGGCCATTGCACGGATGCCTGGACTCCCAGGCATCCTGCAATGGCGTTTGAGCTGCTGGAAGCGATCCGATCGCTTCCAGCAGCTCAAAACGGCAGGACGTACCATGTACGTCAGCGGGTCTAAGAGAGACCCGCTGCAATGACGTACATGGTACGTCCGCGGTCGGGAAGGGGTTAAAAAAATTAGAGATGGGGTCTCGTTACATTTTTTTTTGGGGAAAATGACACTATGTTTAACAAACGCACCGCATACAAAAATCGTTAGTGCAGCATCATTGTTCACATTATAATTGAAATGGGAACAATATTGCTGCATTAACAAACCCAAAAAAAAGAAAAAAAAGTGTTTTTTTTTTTTTTTTTTTTTTTTTACAACATTTTTAACTTTCATGTTTGGTATCGTTGGAACGGCCATGCTCTGGCCGATCCAACGATATCAAAATTTAACCCCTAGCTGCCACGGATCGGGAGATAGGGAGTTCATTGGAACTCCCTATCTCCACACTTGGTGGCAGTTAGGGGTTAACTGTAGGACTGGCGTCATCGTGCTACGCACGATGACGCCAGTCCTCTGGGGGAGTTCCCGGAAGCTTGGCCGACATCCAAGATGTCGGCCAGCTGCCGGGAAGGATCGCGAATCGGCGCTTTTCAGCGCCGATTGCGATCCAGCTCCCCAGGGGTTAATGCCAGGCATCATTTGGAAGGGCAGGCTGTGCCCTTCCAAATGATGCCTGGGTTAAGCCCCTGTGCGCCGCCGATCGGGAGGGAGAGAGGTCCGAAGGACCTCCCCCCCCTCCCTTTCAGGCGCCTCCTCCGCACATGCGGGGGGGCGCCTGAATTAGGTGTCATCGCGCCCCGCGATGACACCTAATAATGGCGGCTGCTGGTCCGGATGCCGGGCTGACATCCAGGATGTCAGCCCGCACCGGAGGGGCCAGCGATCGGCCGGAACCGGCCGAACGCTGACCCCAATGTGAGGACGCGCTCAGCGCGTCCTCAGCACACCAGCGGTAATGCTGAGGACGCGCTGAGCGCGTCCTTAGCATTGAAGTGGTTAACCATTGCTTCTCTATGGGGGATTTCACTGCAGCCGAACAGACACCGTATTTTGCTGGCAATTCTCCAATATTTCTGAATAACTGAATGGCCACAAAATTACACTGTATGGAGAAATTCACAGTTCCGTGCAATTTAGGGGCCAATTCAGTGCTCTTTGAATAACCCTGTAAATGTCGCCAGAATTAGATCTAAGAGTATATTAAGTCAATTTAAAATTTAAGGGCCACATTACAATCCCCACGCTAAAACGGGGGGCTGCAGTTTTCCCCCCACCGCCCCCGTTTTAGCGTGGAATTACAATGCAGGCGCTTAAAAAGTTAGCGTTAGCGACAAGATCGTAATGTAGCCCTAAATGGTTTAATGTGTTTTTTGCTTTATTTAAGCTTTTCTCTAGAATTTCCGCACTCGTTATTTACTCCTGGAGTAACATCTGAACATAGACGATTCTTAATCTCTCTCTTACTTGAGATTAGTTCTGATTGGATCTTCCCAAATAGCCCCTCCCTAACAGTCTAGTCTAGTTTTTATTAGTCAACTAAAAAAAAAAATCATTGGATTTTCTTATAGTTTTACTCGTCATAGCTTAGGTTTTATTTAGTTTTAGTCGAGGAAATTAACACCGGTTGACTTGGATCAGGGAGAAAATTCTGAGATCCAAACTTTATTTCCAAAATTCAGTTTTTGGTGCATTTTGATCGTTTTACGCAGGTTTCTCGTTAAGATCACGTTTTATATAAATTCTTTCATTCTTATCTTTAGCTGAAAAGTAACAAAAAATACCCACTTAAAAATAAATTGGTTCCGAAGCCTTAATGACCATTTGCGAATCATAAAATATCTACTTGGACAGGACTATTAATACTTGACCTCTGCTTCCTAATTGGCTGCTAATTTATAAAAAGACATATATATTATAAAGATATTATAATCAACTTGACCTGCACCAAACTGCAGCAGAATGGAAGGAATAAGAGGTGGTTAAGACGAGCGCGCAAAATCCATGTTGCATAATGAGTTTCACACCAGGTAGCAAGAAGCTATTATTAAATATATCTTTTAAATTTGCTTAATAGTTTAACCTTTTAAAACGAGGCTCGGGATAATCCTACGTTATAATAGCAGCATGAACGCATCGCGATACAATAAAGGGCTAAAAATCACATCACGAGAGTCGACCTACTGGAAATTATTTTAATTTATTGTTTAAATTCTATCATTTTTAACAGAACCACTTTTTGTTTTTTTCATTGAAAACCAGATTTTATTTAAATTATTTATAAATTATAATACCAAGACGGAATCCTTTTTAAATTATTTACTAATTATAATATAAACATGAATCTTCTTAGCGTTATTGTACTTTGTGGTTACAACAAGAAAATACATGTTTTAGAAATGTTTCAGAATTTTTGCCTTATATTTTTTTAGTAGTTGTTTTTATTCTAATGATTTTATAAAGTGAAGGGAAAAATGCTAATTATTAATATTTTTTATTTGCTTCTTAAGGCTAGGGTCAGACTGAGGCAGTGCGAACGCGCGTGCAGGCGCACTTAATCACGGCCGTAGTAGCAGCAAATGCCAGGCAATGACGGCCAATATACGAAGTACGGTCGCACAAAAGTCCGGCTGCGCAACGCAAGTGGAAAACGAACGCATTTTGTCGAGAACGTAAAACCTCTAGTACGGTTGTACAGAGTGCGCTGCGCCCGCTAGCGGCGTGTGTGCGTGAATTGGAGATGTCAGACGCTGCTAATGTCCAGCCAACATAATGTCCAGATGCACAAAGGGTTTTATTGATGATCCGTACAAAATCACGAACGCAAATGCGCATAGTATGACCGCTATCGCGTATTCCGTGAAAAAATGCGTCCATTCGTTCGAACGCACTTTTTCACAGACAACGCGAAAATGCGTTCGTCTGACCCTAGCCTTAACTAAGTTCCTTCACAAACTGCACCTGATTAAACATTTTTCCTGAGTGGCCATGATGCTTTTTTTTATTGTTTTTAATACAACTCCACCGATAACAAGATAACACTTTAACACTGTACATGCCAGTAAATATTCTACTATATTTAATCCAATGTGTTGAAGGAAAACACGTCCAGGTGGTTCCACAAACTCTTCATAAGCACAAGATATTTTATTTTCCGCTGACTTTCTGAGCCCATAGACTGAACAGCTTTTGGTTTTCTTGCCAGAGTATGAGGTTTGCAATTGAGCATGTAAAATTATAAAATATAATAAAAATTATAAAATATAATAAAAATTATAAAATATAGTAAAAAATATAAAATATATTCACTCCTTTTTTTTCTTGAGTCTGTCAGCGTTATTCAAAGAGATCCGAATTGCTTGAGAAAGGTAACCGAACGCTGAAAATCAGCGTTCGGTTACCTTTCTTGGCCATTCTGCTATCCAGAGAGCAGGCAATTCGCCAAATCCTGGCGAATTGCCTGCACATACGGTGCCTGTTCGGTGCCTGTTCGAGGGCAGTGAAATCCCCATGAAAAAGCACTGCTTCGTCTATTCAGAGAACACAAACCAGCAGTGAAAGGTTCCCGAAATGCCCTGCCATTCGGTGGTTTAATTCGGCAGGTTTATTCAGGCGAATCCCATAGACTTCAATGTTAAAAATATTCCCGTTTTAATACAATACCTAATAAACCGTTCATTATAAAATTCTGTAGTAAAGAGTCTCTTTATTTATAGATTTTTTAGGATATTTGAAGCATTTTTTTTTTTTTTAAAAGTCTGATTTTTTTTTAAGTTTACTTATTTTTCCTGTAACAGCCCTCTTTATTATCATTCATTGGATTTTATATGTAAATTTCAGACATTTTCGCTCAGTAGTTTATTTGCAAACAGCGTTTCACAGATTCATTCAAGCAAACTGTTTTATTAATTTATTCACTTCACTCTGTCTGCGGTTTCGGCTTTTTCCGGCGGCTTCACTGCGGGTGATCGGCTCCTGCTTGAGTTTTTCCGTGGTGTTCGGTGGGTTAATCCAGATGTTTTTGGGGGTTTTCGGCGTGCATTCGCTGGGTTTTGCGGTTCGTTTTCGTCAGGTTTGCGGCGGCTTTCCCTGCAATTCCGGGACCCTGTGGTGTTTGCTGAATACACCGCAGGGTCACCGAAATGGGATCGGCAACACGAACCGAATTGAAGAGAACGAAAAGTCACCGAACGTGCGATGACTTTTCAAATCTCTTTGAATTACCCTGTGTGAGTCTATTTGCTGGATCTTTAAATAAAACTTCTTTATATTTTTTTGCCATGTTTTTAAATTAAATTGCTCAATTTCAAAGCAGAATTAATGGTTCGAGGTGTCTATATTTCAGGTCGGCGTAGACTAGCTAAATAAAAAAATAAAAAAAGAAATCTCCAACTTTCTCCAGAAATGTTTCCCAACTTCCTAAATTTTGGGAAATAATTGTAAATAGACCCTTAAGTATTTATAATTGCAATAAATTAATTATATGTAAGTTTGCTTTTAACACAAAAATAGAATTTAAAGCTGGTTCTTGCCAAGACCTCTGCTATATATTGTTAAGTATTTCTAATGAACAGGTCCTTTGGAACCAAATAAACCACATTCCCACCCCTTCAATAATTTAAAATAATAATTTTACAATAAAATATGTAAAAGTAATATGAAAACAAATAAAACACAATAATCCTATAACAAAATTTATAGTACGAATATTTAATTCAATCTAATATATTCATTTTAACGCTCCTATAAAGGTTCAAATTAACCCCATGGAAGCCTCTCTCCTGTAGTGCTAATATGTAAGGACTAGCGTACTAGATTATATTGGTATTTTTTTGGACGCTGCATTCGCTAATAATCTCATTCAGATCACTACAAATCCCCATAAGCAGGAGATCTCACCATTTTATTATCTGTCTGCAGCACATTTACTGCATCTGCCTGTATGCTGATAATGCAGACCCCGTGTAAGCAGGAGATCTCAACATTTTATTATGTGTCTGCTGTACATTTACTGAATATGCCTGTATGCTGATAATGCAGACCCAGTGTGACATTGTGCCAGGTAAGGGACGCCATCTAGAGTTTACAACATTTCATCCCAGTGATATTCCTGTAAAAGATAAACTAAAACATTAAAATGTGCATATTCGCATTATTTTAACAAGCTGAAAATAAGCCTATACACAAATGTATATAATTTTTTTATTTTGTCCACAAAAATAGTCTGGTAGTTAAATGGTTAATGAAGGCTCATTTTTAAGACATCGGTTCACTAAAAAGAACTTGTTTTCCTTGTGTCTCTGTATAGCAAATTTCAGTTTAATCTCTATATTATATGCTCTAGGCCACTATGCCTATTTGTAAAGAAAGCTCTGGCATATATTTTGACATTTTCTACTTTGGACATTTTCATTGGGGCTGGAGTCTAATTTTTTTTTCTGTGTTTTGTTTTTATACTTTTTCTTTTAACCCCTTCACTGCTGAGCCATTTCACGTCTTAAAAAAACAAATTTTTCCTTTTTTTATTAATATTTTTTTTTTTTTCCTTTATCTTAAACATGGTCATGTTTCCTATCATTGGAAAGGCCATGCTCTGGCCTTTCTAATGATACCAAACATGACCCTGCTAGCTGCCAACAGTCGGGAGATAACTGGGTTCAAAGGAATCGACTATCTTTCTTTAGGAGTCAATGAGGATGTTCCCCACACGTCCTCTGCAGTGAAAGGGTTAATAGTTTTCCTGAAACTAAATACAACATATATAAAAATGTTTCAACTACAACATATCGTCATACCAGCCATCCTTACCATGAAGGCAACAACCTACCAGTAGGAGCTTGTAGCATACGCAGAGCAATGAAGTGATGGATGTGGGAGATTGGAAATTTCTTAAACTGTCACAAAGTGTTATATTTTGTGTTTGATATATATTTATATACACACACAATGTGTGTGTGTGTATATAAGATTACCTGGCTATCCAAGTTTGAATCACTGGCTTGTATGCTCGCACAGGACACTGATCCATTTGTTGTGTATATATAAGTGACATCCTATGGAGTGGATTGGCCTTCTGTCGGTATCAATGAGCATCAATTTCTAGATTCTCTGAAGGGACTTAGTTTCATATATACAGACACAGGTCATAAGTGTCACTTATATACTCTTTTATTTGTTTCTGATGTAAGAGGAGATTGTAAACCCCCTTAGGGTGTGATACCCATCTCCCAAACAGTCCCAAACCCCATTAATGGGCATGCCCAAGACTTTGAGGTTGAAAAGTAATTCTAGTGGCAAATTGGAATGTCGGGTTTTGGTAGGGATGGTCATTTCGCTCTGGAATTTCTTGAAAGAGCATGTTTTAACATTGCCCCCCAACACGCATGGAATAAAACACTTCACCCCACACTGTGACCGGCACAATTTGAGAGTCTAGAATTCAATGGTACACCATCACGTTGTGATCCAATTGGCAACATCCCCGTGAGAGCGTGGACTAATGTATCACTTTAGCTCACCCCCTTCAGGCAATTCGGGTTTAAATTAAATGCCCCATCAAAGCATAGCATGTCATTTATACACCAGAATATCCTTTTAAAACTATACCCAGGAGACAGGCCACCTCAGAGGAGTTATGACTGACATAATGAAAAATGGCGACCTTGTTGTAATATGAGAATGGCGTTGGATACCCAACCACTCTATTCCGCATTGATGAAACCATAACTGCTGAATTTTGTTGGACTCCCCTGAAAGTCCATGTCCCAAAAACCTTACAAAGAAAAGAGGACATCATTTGCTTCTTTGACAGAGTAAAATAGCAATATCCCACCCCTCCCCCACCACGTCTATATGTGTAAACACAGGATTTCCACATGACGTGACAGATAACTCAAAGTTTTGAAAGCCAGTTTGTACCGTGGGTGGCTCAGAACAGACTCTTTGCCCGCATTTATATTACTAAACATTAATTTATTTCCAAGAAATTAAAAAGCTATTTACATCACAGATATTTACAGGATGCCATCCGAGTCATTGCTATTAACATGCACAGAGTGAGAAGCTTTCTTCGATTGAGCTGGTTCGTGTGGAGTACGATCACCGAGTCTATGAACGTTGGGATAATAAAAAAAATTAAAAGACCCCTCCCCGGTAACTGGTGGGTTCTCCCACAAAACCCGGTCCTGCAAAACCGAGACTAAAAGAAAAGGTGAAAGAGGGGTGACGCTAGGAGAACCGGGCGAGGATTCTGGTAGAAGGGTTGGGTATCAAAACGGATTGTACTGTAAACAATATAAAAACGTGTAAGGCTGTGATATGTGGAATTAGTCTGGTGACCCTTGGCGATTAACCCCCACCCGACACACGCATACATTCAAAATAAATAAATAAATAAATAGGAAACTAGGGCAACGCAAAGACAGGTTTTCCAAGAGTTATGAAATAATATAGTGAGTGTCCACTTTAAGATCCTTCGCATGGTCATCCCACCCAACGGCCATGGAGAAATGTCTTCCGAATTAAACTAATCCTTTCCGAGGAACAACATCAAGGTCTTAGAGCTCCAACAGTAGTTGCATTCGTCATCATTGCCTTCGGCATCTTTAGACCAAGAGTGGGAAAACCGGAAATTACTTGTTCACAGCCAGAACGCACACACCAACGGGGTTAAAAGCGTCACATTTAAAACAGATAGACAAAAGGGTTTATGATCAATAGCAATCGGCCAGAAGAACTTCCTGTTGGCATATTTTTCCAATCTTTGACTCCAGTACCAGGGACTTGAAAAATGCCTTTTCTTAGCTGGAGTTTTTTTCTTCTCCCTTTTGCATGTAGTATATGAAGGATACCGATAAGAAAATAATTTATCCTTTCTTTCCTCCCTTATCTGTACCACAGCAATGCACACATTCTTCTTGCCGGGCAGAACATGAAATCCGAATAAGAACGGAGGGACCAATAACAAAATATTGAGCTTGAAATCTCTGGAGATTCATATTCCACGTGTGGGATTTCCGGTTCTAGACACAGAGGTGTCTGAAATAATCCGTTCTGAACATGGCCATGCAAATGAACAACCGGCTTACAAAACACCTCCGCAGGAAGTCCCCAGGGTCCGGCCTACAATGAAATGCAGCTCGTATCAGAAAATATAAATGAACTTCTTGTGATGCATCTCCAGACGCTCGGGATCCAAGCTTGTCTCAAAGTAAAAGGTATTTATTTCCACTGGAAAACAGACTCTCGGTTCAAGAAGAAAGAATGGAGCAGATGCTTCATTTCCTTCATAGACTGGATTTTTTTTCTTCATTGTTGTTTTTTGGAGTTTTTTTTTAATCTTTATATTTTTTACAAATGCATCTCATCTTCCTGCCATATATATAAATGTGGCAAAGGAGAGACGAAAAAATACCGAGGACTGAGGGGAGGGGGGTCGGTTCTGTCTCATAAAAAAGTCACAATTTTGGCCCAAGAACGTTTTTCTCCATGTTAAACGCTGGTACAGTTTGGGATTTCTTTTGTGCTTTCGCTGTTGGCGATGGCCGAGATACAACCTGAAAAAGACCACAGAATCTTCAGATATATATATTATGTCTTCTTGAACCTATACAGAGGATAACATCTGATATTTATGTATAAGACGTCAGGTCCAAAAGTCAAAACTCAATGAAATAATGATGTCAAATCAATTAATTTTTTTCAAAGAAAGCCTAATCCTCCTAATACGTGTAAAAAAAATTAATGATAACATCCCCACAGACGATTATGGAGACACGAGGTGACGGAGTGGCAGAGGATAAATAGACCACGATGCTATACTAATGTCATTGTGGTTTCTCTGTCAAACAGTGCTTTGAAAACCTCAAAACCCATCCTGGCTTTGAAGTCCCAAGCCTCTAGAAGGTCTACAAGTGGTTTAACATATACAAGTTTCGACATTGTGGCATCTGTGATGAACCAAGAGAGGGACGCCCCTGCACATCCACAGATGAGACCATGGTGGCCAAGGAGAAGGAATTCCTGGATCATGAAAATAAAACCATTCTCAGAAAGCTTGTGGAAGAGTTCAACATTCCAAAAACAAGCATGTTGACTATTCTTCATGATGGATTGGACTTCACCAAGAAGTGCGCCCGTTGGGTACTGCGTTTTTGAGCACAGAACAAAAAACGTCTTGAGTTTGTCATAAAGCTCCTCATCATGTTCAAAGATGGGAAGTCTGCTGACATCAAGTCAATGGTCACTGGAGATTAAGCTATGGCGACAGAAGATAGTTGTTTGGGGGTATTTTTAGAAGTGGGTTCACTGCTTGAAAAATGCATGGAGATTGGAGGCGATTATGTTGAGGAATGCTGAACAAACAAGCTTTCTTTTGAGAAAACATTTTTGGCTTGGCATCATTATTTCATAGATTTTTAACCTTTTGGACCTCCGTTCGATGTGGAAACACGTTTGTTGTGTTACATTAGCTTAATAGTGTTATGCAGATTTTGTCGTCTTGCTTAGCAATGTTAATTTCGCCAACTAAGTCTTTGACGAAAAATATTAGTTGACTAAATCTTCTTTGTGACTAAAACTTAATAAAACCTAAGTTAAAACGACTGAAACTATGAAGAAAATCCATTGACATTTTAGTCGACTAATAAAAAACTAGACTTAAGTGTTAGGGAGGAGCTATTTGTGAAGAGATCCAATCAGAACTAATGTCGAGTAAGAGAGAAATGATGAATTTTCTGTAGTCAGAGAAGATGTTGTTCTAGCAGGATATAACGAGTGCGGAAATTCTAGAGAAATGCTTAAATAATGCAGAATATGCTTTAAACCCATTAGGAATTTAGTTGACTAAATCTACTCTCAGATCTAAAATCTTGTGACAATTTAGTCGACTAAAACAAAAACAAATCAGACAACTAAAATATGACTAAAACGAAATAAAAAATTTCTGTCAAAATTAACATTGTTGCTTAGTATTGGTTACAATACAAGGCTAGATTGGAAGACCAGCCATTGGACTGCCCAACTGATAAGCCGGTTAAATCAGAGGAGGTCAAAAAGCACCCTACCCCTATTTACCCCATCACCCTCCCACCATGGGACCAGATTGCAGGAGTATTGCAATAAATACTACTCCTGGGTGCGCCGACACAAAATATAATCAAACTAACCGAACTCATTCCAGTGTGATTAGATTAGTCAGTTAATTTGTTGAGTTGACTTAGCCGAATCGGGTTTTGGAATTCACGTTACGAGTTGCCCGTACCTATGACTCGTGTGTCCAACTCTTTATCAGTCAGTTCCTCAGGATCCGCAAAGTTGCTGAGTGATATTTTGGGTGCGTTGTCGGTTTGGCTCACCGACCCAATCATTTCCTGCTCTTTATCGTGCTGAACCTGAGCGTAGATATTGATCCAAGGGATTTTCCTGTAGTCAACGAAAATGAATATGTTCAAAACAGGCTTCTTGGAATCCAAACCACAACTTCTTATGTGCAGCATTATTGTCTGTTATTTGAAGGTATAGGTTGAGCACCTCTTATACAAAGTGCTCAGGACCTCGAATATTCTAGATTTTGGATTCTCCCAAATTTCAGAATCTGGTAGAATCCTAGGTTTTAGAGGAAGGAGATTATGGTGGGAGAGCCGCGTCTTCTTCCTGCTGCAGCCACCAGCATGTACATACACTGGGAGAACTGTGCATGGTTACTCCTTGGACCCAGTGCAGCATGTCCCAGTCTGGAGCTGCCCAGATGCTCTCTGTGTGTGCCATGGTCTGCTGCAGCACACCGGAGACAGGTTCCTGAGTGGCAGTGCCCATCCGGAGCATCTCTAATCTGGATGACTCTTTTGGAGTCCACCGTATTTTCTAATTCTGGATAAGGGGTCTCAACCTGCATTACTAAATATCAAATGATTCATACAAACAAATAAAAAGACGCTGTGTGTTCTCTCCCTTAGGTTCTTATATTTTGTATGATGCTGCACTTATCAGGTCATGATGAAAGGTTCTGAGTGGGACTGAAACCTGGACATGCTGTGACATATGTAACACACTACACAAAACTTAGGAAGGGGAAAAAAACCCTAAAAGACCCTACATGTGCGCTCCTGTTTATTGTTTGTATGAGATTTGGACAGGGGGCTGAATACTTGGGAGATAATGAGTGTGACGTACAAGTAGATCACTCATCTGGTTTATATATTGGACAATGGATAAAAACGTAAACTAGACATGTGCATTTCGTATCTTTCCAAAATCAAATTCAGACAAAAAATCACCTTTTTCGTTATTTTTTACGTTTCTGAAAAAAAAAAATCGGCTGTCCGAAATTACAAATCAGCCGAAAATACGAATTGCGGTAGCAAAACGAAAACAACTAAACAAAATATTGGGAAGCAAAATGATCCGAAATGATACAAAAATGTAACGAAAATTATCCTAAATGAAAAAAAACAGAATGAAAATGACCCAAAACGGGAAAAAATGATACAAAACGAAAAAAAAATTGAACGAAAAAAGACCCAAGATGGAACAAAATTATTTCAAACTAATAAAAACAGGGATTTTTTTTTTAAAATTGAAAACTATAGGACTCGCCCACAGGTTTTAATGTTAAAAAAATCCCCGTTTTTATTAAATATTTATTATTGACAGGCTGTTATTTTCATTTTATTTGTAATAATCTGTTTAATATTCTGAAATAACTAATAAAAAACAAGATAACTCATAAAAACTAAATACAAATCAACCCAAAATTCAGAATAACTTATAAAAACGAAGTGACCCGAAAAATGAAATATCGACCGCCCGAAATTACGAATTGGCCCGAAAATACAAAATTACACCTAAAAAGGAAAAACAAAGTGATCTGAAAACGATAACCGATCGTCCGAATTATCGAATCAGTCTGAAATAACGAATCGCTGTAAAAAAGCGAACGACTCAAAATGAGAAAAAAAAAAAAAACGTATTGAAATGACCCGAAACAGAAAAAAAAAGACGGAAGAAAAAATACAAAACAAGACAAAACGAAAAAAATGCTGTGCACATGTCTAACCTAAATTTAAGCCATTTAAGCACCCAGAAACCCTGAAAATGTATGTACTATGACATGGCTCCCTACCCTGGTCCTCAGGTCCCTCTAAAAGGGCCAGGTTTGCAGGATATGTGAAGCACCGCACAGGTGATATGATTTGCTGCTCATTGATTGCAGGATTCAGTCTGCATTTCCCAAAGGTAACTGTTTAAACCTGTCCTGTTAGGGGGATCTGAGGACCAGGGATGGGAAACACTTACATGCAATTGGCGGCTTTGCTCTAAATGCAGTTTAGGTGCATGAAAGATAAAGTCAACACAGATACCTGTCCTGCATACCTCTTAAATTTGTAGATTAGAAAAACTGCCAAACCCACAAAAACCACAGAAAGCAGCATCAGCATCGCCGAACTGCTGTGACTGGCGCTGTTATCCACTAACGGGGCTGGAACAAAACAAAACAAATGTGTGATAGATTATTATCATTTATATAGCACCAACAGTTACCGCAGCGCTTTAGAATAACCAAGGGAACAAAACACAAGCAAACAAACATAGGATGGAAACGAGAGGAGTAGAGGGCCCTGCTCTTATGAGCTTACAATCGAGTAAGGGTGGAGGAAGACGAAAGGAGTTTTACTGGTCATCAGAATTACTAGTGCCTGTGGTTCAGGGATGGTGGTGCCATTGAAGTGGCCTCAATCTTAATGTACGGGTAGGTGTGCAAAGGTTTTATGATGGCTTTTAATAGATAAAGGTGTTATGTTGTTGTGTTGTTGTTTGCCTTTTTTTTTTTCTATTCAATAATTACTAGGGGTCCCCCCTCCCCCAAAAATCAAGTTTTTGGTAATTAATTTTCAATTTTTACCAAGCATAGTAAGAACACATGAACCTCTAACATTCATTAAGCTCTTATCACGTCCCTCGCCATCCAGGTAGCCTGGCGGCTGGGAGCATATTCAATGTTGCTCGCTGGCCGACCGCTGAGTGAAGTATTGGACGGACGCGATCATGTGGTAAGGTCGTTGGCGGGGCGTAGCGTGATGATTCGTTGCCCGTCAGGTTGAAAATCAGTAGCCAGAGACGTGTTTCTTGCCCTGTCATGGTTCTCCCTCCTCTCAGTGCTTAACATAATATCGTATTGATTATCTGTGTACCGACTTGGCATGTATCTCGTTGCTCCTGGCTGTTTACCCACTCTGGCATACAACCCCTGGCATTCCTGACTACCCGCTCTGGCATACGACCCCTGGCATTACTGGCTACCCGCTCTGGCATATGACTCCTGCCATTCCTGGCTACCCACTCTGGCATATGACCCTTGGTATCCTCTGACAACCTGATCTGGTATTGAACCCCTTGTGTCTGGCCCGAGAAATCGGATCTGGGGGGCCTAGGTTGCTGATCCCTGCATTACAAGGACAGCAGTGAAAACATGGCCTGTCTTTGTGTGGTCTGCCCTGCTCAGCACAGATAAAACTTTCGGGTCTATTATTAAAAAAATATATAAAGAAAAAACCCATTAATTTGTCCTACAGATGTGAGCTAACCTATGTTTTATTCCGTGTACATTTTTAGCCTCCTTCCCCCTCCCCAAACCACATTCGGGAAGAGCTGACGCACGAGTTGCCGAGCAGACATCGGAGTCACGCTCATGTTCCATTCAAATCATAACATTGTTCTTTTGAGGATCTGAAATTAGATTTATTGTGAGAAGCCAACAGAACAATATTTTAATTTGATATTTATGCAAAAATCTAAAAAGGGGGGGGGATCCGAAGATCCGTGTGAAAGGTAAAGAAATTGCATTTTTATGCAGAGGAAACAATAACATTAGCATGCTGGGGTTACAACAGCCGCGAACATCATTTTCTTTCTTTCTATTTTTCCGCAACGTGTTACATCTAGACTGAGGGAATGCTGTATTAGCGAAGAGCACAAAACCCTTAAAGCACATTTTAAAATTAATATATGTATGCTCGGTTGTCGACAACCTCCACGCGTCAAACCTGAGAAAACCAAGCGCCACGGGAGCAATATGATTGCTAATAAAACTGTCGTTTGTAGGTGGCTGACAAGCCGGCTTCAGGATTTTAAGGCAAAACGGGTGAATTGAGCAAAATCTTTAAAATCTATATCTTTGTAGTAAATTTGGCATTTAAGCACAGCAGGAATTTTAATTTAATGAGCCGCTCTTTGATCAGCCAGGCTCGGTGCATTGTGATGAGGCTGCTATGACAGAATCACATTCAAGACGTTTTAAAATCAGGATCTTTTAAAGGTTCTTTTAGGAATTTCATATTTTCCCATCAAAAAAATATTCTTAACGGCTAATTATGTCATCCGTTTAAATGTTTATGTCTCGACGTAACGTGAGAGACGTTGTCAATTAATGCTTCTGGGGCTTGAGAAAGGGCAGCTTGTGGCTGAAACCTTATTGACTTTCTAATAAAGTTATGCTATCTGAAGCCTACATGGAGAGGTGGAGGTGTAGTGCAATGGACCTTGTTTGCTGGTTGTCTCCTGGGAGCCTACGCTTTCTCTGGGTCTTATGAGCACCCACCTAAACTTTATGTCCTATTAGCAGTAAAGAGGAGGAATGCATTTATCTATCTATAAAACAGGAAAACCCATAAAATGATGCAAGAGGGCTCTGAACTGCTGCACAGAATGACGCATTTGCTCCGAACTGCTGCACAGAATGAAGCTTATGCTCCAAAAATGATGCACAGAATGAAGCATATGCTCCAAAAATTATGCACAGCATGAAGCATAGGCTCCAAAATGATGCACAGAATTAAGCTATAGTTCCAAAAACGTTGCACATAATGATGCTTAAGCTCCAAAACGATGCACAGAATGAAGAATATGCTCCAAAACGATACACAGAATGAAGCATATGCTCCAAAACGATGCACAGAATTAAGCATATGCTCCAAAAAGATACACAGAATGAAGTATAGGCTGCAAAAACAATGCACAGAATGAAGCAAATGCTCCAAAAACAATGCACAGAATGAAGCAAATGCTCCAAAAACAATGCACATAATGAAGCACATGCTCCAAAACGATGCACAGAATGAAGCATATGCTCCAAAAACGATGCACAGAATGAAGCATAGGCTGCAAAAACAATGCACAGAATGAAGCATATGCTGCAAAAACTATGCACAGAATGAAGCAATGCTCCAAAAACAAAGCACAGAATGAAGCATATGCTCCAAAAATGATGCACAGGATGAAGTTTATGTTCCAAAACGATGCATATAATGACATAAAAATTACACCAACAATGACACAGATATTGACTCCACCTAGAATGAGGTATAGATGTCAGCATTTTGGAACTGCGTTACTACTTCTTTCAGTTATATTTTGATTAATTCGGAATATTAAATGTATCGATCATATTCGAATGTGACAGATTATATCATCTGAACGGTTCGGATCAATTCTGGAGTTTCTTATTTTAAATTCGGCCGAGTATCTATTCTGACCAAACCAACTCGCAGGTGACTAATTGATGGCTAGCGTGTTCCTTTAAGATACTTTGAAGACACTGTTCCTTTATGTTGTAGACAAGTGTTTCCCAACCCTAGTCCTCAGGTTCCTCTAACAGGTCAGGTTTGCAGGATATGTGAAGCACAGGTGATATGATTTGCTGCCTGGTGATTGTAGGATCCAGTTTGCATTTCTCCAAGGATATCCTTAAAACCTGTCCTGTTAGGGGGACCTGAGGACCAGGGCTGGAAAATACTGGTATAGACAATAAAGCCAGTATGTGGGGAGACGGCAGAATACCGTCCGATACCTTTTATTTCTGCGGATCAGTGAGCATACTTACCTAACGTGAGCTGAGTCACATACACGAAGATCTCCACACCCGGCTTTAGGTCAAACATTATGAGGTTTTGGTTAAGGGCGCTGAACAAAGTCTCCACAATCTGTAAATAGAATAAAAAACGATTGTGAATGATTATTTTGGGGTAACTGAGTAGACGATTGACAGTTCAGACATAACAGGAGGACACATCGAGGGCAGATGTTGTGTAGCCGAGGCAGACAAGATAACTGAAAGACGAATGCTCTGCCGGTGGATCTGACCATTAATAACGAGGCATAATGTTGTGCAGCTGCGACAAATAACATAACGAGGGCGGTTGTTATAATGATTCATAACAGACATTTCTCTAGCTGTGAAGGATAGTAAATAAATTCTAGGCAAATGCGCCTGTGATTGGTGACGTTCAATTTGGGGCAATGCTAGGGCATAGTCGAAGCAGTTCATTGTGATCGTTGACGTTTTCACTTAACCCAGAACCTGAATGAGTCAGAATATGGCGCTTTACTTGCTGCCAGTAAGGCTCCGAGATTTCCGAGGGGTTGGGGCATCTTGTGTGACATCATTGCATGGGTTATGGAGGTTCACATATAGTATGAGCAGGTGATACTTTACACCCAAACTGGCAGGCAGCCAATCACGGGCCAACTAAGTTTGCAAGTGTGACATCTATTCAAGGACTCAAAAAGTAGGAACGGGCACCCCGGAACCTCTTCAAACAGCTTGACTGGAGTCAAACAAGGCAATGTTTTAGCTTGGAGTCTTTCTCAAACCTAACACGAGCCACATGCTCAAAGAAACACCAAGAGTGAAGCATGGCTGCTACAGCGAGAGCCCCCAAATGGTTGGATGAGTTCCAGGATTCTCTATCAAAGAGATCTGATGTCCCCACACTATGAACCAACCCAAACAGCAGGCGGCAACACCAGGAGCTCCATCACAGAAACATGTTTTTTGTGTGTGGACAGCCCGAGGGCCACAGACTGCTCCAAACAGACCATTCAAGAAGCGGGAGGGGTTGCTCTCATATGACCCTTCCCACGTATTGAACAGTGAGTTTTTATGTATATAGAGTCCATACTATGTTACAATTCGCCGCAGTTTGTAGCCCTTGGGCTGTCCACTCAATAAACCATGTTTGTAGGACAGAGCTCCTGGTGTTGCCTGCTATTTGAGTTGGTGCAACCTGCAAGAAGGGGGCAGTTAAGCTCAGAGCCGAAGTGTTGCATCGGGTGACTTCAATAAAGTAGGGATGTGCGTTTCGGGTTTCGGAATTTCGGAATTTTCACGAAATTTCCCGATTCGTGTTTTCGGATGCGGCCGAATTTCCGAAAATTTTTAGATCCGAAAATGGCAGATCCGAAAAGTTTTCCGAGCCGAAACGAAATATTTTGGGAATTTTCGAATGGACTTGAAATGTGTCAAATCGAAATTTATTGCTTTGAAACGAAGAGAACAGACGTTCCGAAAAAACGAAAATTTCCGAAGTTACGAAAAGTCGATACAAAAACCGGCAAAGTGACACGAAAATACGAAAAATGGTCGATATTCCGAAAACATATACAAATCCCAAAAACAAAAATTTCCAAAATTACAAAAAGTCGATACAAAAACGAGCAAAGTGACACGAAAATACGAAAAATGGTCGATATTCCGAAAAAATTATGTACACGAAAAACGAGTCGAGCCGAACCGAATCGAAACAGAAATCGGTCGAAACGAGCCGAATCAAAAAGTTTAAAAATCCGAAAAATCGAACCGAATCGAACCGAAAAAAAAAATCGGTGCACAGGCCTACAATAAAGCTGATTAAAGAGATGCCAGAGCACCCGCTCCCCCAATTCGCTCCCCCAATTCCATATGGGTGGTTGGTTGACCAGGGCTCGTGTTGGCACCAGTAGTAAACATATACATATCTTTTGTATATGGACAGAGTGCCCGGCCTTATTTAATCTTTTTGGCATCTTTTTAAGGACAGTCACATTTATCAATCATAAAAACACAATAGGTGTTATGTACTAAGTATATTAATGGGCAAATGAGACGTAAAGCAGAGCATAGCTAGAGTAATATAGACATGTGTTATTCCGTGACCGTCACCACCAGAACATTAATCACTTTGCATTCAATATAGGTGAACGGAGACCTCACCTGTTCCAAATCTGCCTTGTTCCCTTTCCGTCTCTCACTCACATTCTTATGGGGCAAAATGAAAAGCTCTGCAGACGTGGGAAGGCCAGGAAACATGGCCACTAGAATGTGCTCCTCTGGGATACTCGTGACCTGGAAAATTAATAGGAAACATTATATCTGGGCTAAATAGTCAGTGGAAACATGTTTGACCTATGAATGGTCTGGTCTGAAGGCTGCTTTCACAGCACAAAAAAATGAAATGTGTCACTAACTCACCACCAAGAGGAACAAATAAATGGTTACCTTGCAGCTAGGGACATGTCCTCAATTTAATCGAATTTAATCAATGGTGAATTTGCTCGTGAAAATCAAGACCTTGGGTTCTACGTCTCGTTATAAGCAGGGCCTGTGTTCACATTAGATACATCTCTGCGCTCTATGAAAGTGATCCTGGAATTCATTTTATACATAAACCAGCTTAACCCCTTCACTACCATGATCAAGTATGCTCTAGTCCTCCAAATCTCCTGCAGGAGCCCTAGATTGAGTTAATTTGATCTGGTCTGATTCTGGAGCAATGCAAAGCAATTCTGTCTATTGCAAATTAAATCCATTTACTTTTGGGGTACAGAATGAGCCCTTAGAGTTTCCGCACACGTTACACGACAGCAATGCGCTGAGAGTGTTTGAAAAGATTTCAATTCCATTTTTTTTCTTCAAGGAAACACAGAGCCCAAGCTGTAATGTACATGCAGTAGCACTTTCTGCCCAGTAGAGGGACTCATTTTAAGTCAATTAGGGCTTATGTACAGCTGAGAGACTTCTGTATGTTCTTTACTTTGTGGGTAATGAAAAGGGATTTCCGATGAAACAACAGAATCCTGCCATTGGTTTTATGGAAAATAAATTGGTAGCGAAGGGGTTAATCGGTTTGATTAACCCATTTAGACCTTGGAGCGCTGCCGTGTTCTGCCCGTGTCTGCTTAAACGCCTAGATCAGTGATGGTGAACATCGGCACCCCAGATGTTTTTGAACCTCATGTCCCATGATGCTCAGCGTGCCTAAAGTGTGAACCAGGACATACTTGAAAACGAGAGAAATCTCAATGTATCCTTCCTGGTAAAATACTTTATAAATAAATATGGGGTGCCAAGGTTTGCCATCACAGCCCTGGATGTTTCTCTGTGTTCTGTTTGGTTTTAATCATTTCTGCTTCTCTTCTCTTTAAGGATCCCTGAATGAATTTGCGGCGTTGTTGTGCAGCCGCGTGTTTGTCTCATCGGGAGGATTTCTATAGGAATTAAATGAATATTCTCCTTTCGGCGGATTATTGCTTTTCCAGCCTGACAGCTCAATAATGCTGTATTGGAATTACTACGCAAAAGTCATTTTTCAGCAGCGCTCATTTATGTTTGTATTTTTAATAAAATTATCCCGTGGCAGGAACACACACTGTGCCTGATAATTCCTCCCGATTAACCCTGTGTGTGCCGCCAACCACTCTTCATTAGACATGTGCACAGCCAAAACATTGTTTCGTTTCGGATAATTTCCTTCCATTTTTTTTGTCTCTAATCATTTCGTTACGTTTTTTTTTGCTGTTTTGGGTCGTTCGATATGTTACCGTGATTCATATTTTGGGCCGATCCAAAATTTCGGACTGCCGGTATTTCGATTTTTGGCTCCACTCGTTTTTTCATTGTTAATTATTGTTAATTCGTATTTTGTTTTTATTAGTTATCATAATGTGAAACGGATTAATTAGATTAGGGTAGCGCCATGGACACGCCCCCGTGGAACGAAACCAGACTTAAGGAAAGAAAAAAAAAAAACGCTGCGTTCAGCAAAGAAAAAAAGCATTGTTTTAAAATAAATTAGGAATTCAATAATTTCACCAAAAAAAATCCCCGAAAATGCCCACAAAATCCTAAAAATAAAGGGTTGAATAAAAATTTGATACAAATGAGGATTTTTTTTACATTGAACCCTATGGGATTCGCCTGATTAAACCTGTCTAACAAAACCACTGAACATCAGGGTTAGAAATTAGGGTTAGATGCTAGGGTTAGAAATTTATCTATTTTTTGAATTTTTTAGGTAAAATTTTTGATTCCCAATTTTTTTCAAAGGCTTTTTTTTATTATTCTGGGACCGACCTTTTTATTATTTTTTATAGGACTTTTTTTATTATTTCTACACATTTTTATGCATTTTTAATGTTTTAAACACCTTTTAAAGAATGATAGAGTCCCATTGTATTTTGTCTTCTGCAATTCAGCGGCGTTCGGCGGTTTGATCGGCAGCGTTCGGCGGCTTTACATTCGGTGTACTTCAGGGACCCTGCAGTGAATAATGAATACACCGCAGGATCAGTGAACTGGAAGTGCGCCAAACGAGAAAGCACTAGACATGTGTGTTTAGTTTCGCTCCGAATCAAAATACGGACGAAATTTACCGATTCAGCAGCAGTGCTGCTGTCTCTCATAGTTCGTACTGAATAGGTTTCAGCACCAAGAATAGCTGCTGTCCTTGGTACTGAATAGGTTTCACCACCAAAGACAGTGGTTTAGGCTTTTTTTTTTTTTTTTTACACCTTAATCTTAGTAAATAAAAACGATATATGAATTGATCCGAAAAACTAATAAAAACTAAATAACAAATCAACCCGAAATACAAAATACCGATCGTCCGAACCAACAAATCAATCCCAAATACATATCACGGTAACAAATCGAACGAACAGAAATGAAAAAAAAAAGGAACAAAAGGATCCGAAGCAATTTATTTTTTTCGCCATGCACATGTTTAGAAAGTTTGATACTTTCTGAATAAACCCTTAGGTGAAGCGGAGGAGTTTCCTCCAGCCCACACAGCATCACCAGCAACCGAGATTTTGAATTCCCCGGCTGCCGGTCATCAGATCGGTCACTAGTGATGTCACACACAGAGAGCGGGTGATGTCACCCTCTGACACCAATCACTGTAGCGAGCGTTCTCAGAGAGGCAGCGATGGATCAGATCTGTGCATGCGCGTGCAGCTCCGACCCATCGCTCTGCGCAGGCGCTACAGAACTTGCGTATGTAAAGTGTAAAGACTTACTGCATTATATTCCATGAACATAAAGAAATTGCACTTGTTCTATAAAACCTTAATGGACCTGGCAGCCCCAGATATCCGACCCCCCCCTTCCTCCTAGTCAGACATATTGTTTTGTGTTCCTCTAAACCCTTCGAGGGCGTTCAGATGCGATAATTAAAACGTACCTGGATCAGGGCTCTCTTAATGAGTCTGCTAATATCTTGTCTCCACTCGGGGATGTCAGGATTATGGTAATCCAAATTTGGAGAAAAAGACAACAACTGAGACTGAAAGTATTCTGCAAAACAAAGAGGGATTGTACAGGGTGGAAACATATTAGGAATGTATTGAAGGGTTCACACGCTGCTAAACAAGCCAATTAAAACGCACGCTTTGTATTCTTTGCAATATAGACAGGCTTAAATATTAAAGAATTGCTATTGAGTTTTGGGGGAAAAAATGGCTTAGAACCTTGGAACGGCCAAAATGTAGGAGTGAAGATTCTGAAGAACATCAACTTCCAATAGTTTACTATAGACATGACGCCTTAAAAAGTCACATCCAAAAAAAGAGGCGACTTTAAAGCACTACGACTTATTTCTAACCTTTAAGCCAGAGCGTGAATTAAGAGTTAGGTTTAGGGTTGGGGTTAGGTTTAAGGTTAGTTTACCATTTGAGTGATTTTTTTTTATTTTTTATTAAGTGTTACACTTAGGGTTAAATCTAACCCCAACATTCTGCTCCGCTTTTGCTTCATTTTTAGGCAACAGATTCTAATGCCTAAAGATAATGCACAAGTGGGGCAGAATGTTAGGATGTTGGGGTTTAGGGTTAGAGTTAAATCTAACCCTGCTCAAATAGTACCCAAACCCTAATCCATAACCCAAACTCAAACAAAGGTAGGCGAGAGGGTGTGCAGGGGTTTATAATTAGCCCCTGCAGATTTCTCTTGATTTTTTTTTGCCTTGAGAGTCCCCTTAATGGAGAAATGTGGTTAGTGGATACGGACTCTAAGGGGAACCTCAAATGGTTGAGTGGGTAACATTCTGCCCCACTTGTGCATGATCTTTAGACCTGACCAGTCAACTGTCACTTTGTCAATGTTAAGGCTTTTCCAATAATAACACCTTATCAGGTTGTGTGTTTCAGGATGAATACCACACACGATCTTCCAAGATATTGATGGACCTGAGCAACTGGTTCACCAAATCATCTCCAGCTGCTATTTTGGTTGCAGAAAAACACAACACCTTGGATTTCCCGAGTCTTGGATTTCTGTGGGATGGGGTGGGGGGTCTGTTATTAGAATGATGTCTTAATGAGGACTACCAAGACAACAGAGGGCAAAGACTTTAGCTACAAATGGAAAATTACCATGGACTGCTACCTCCTTGGTGTCCTGGATGAGGGTGCTCCCGGATGAAACCTGCACGGTAATGGTGATCGCCCCCTCTTCATTGAACGTTAATGAGATGCTGCTGTCCAAAGTGACGAGCGGCTGAAAGAACACAAAGAATGGCTTCATCAGCAGTACGTGAACCAGTCATTAAAGAAACTCAAGCAACCTTCATTATCTGACTCCGAGATGCAGCCTGGTTAAAATAAATGACTTTTAGCCTTCGCATTATGCTGGCAATATCTCCTTTTCTTCTCTTGTTCGCCCTCATAATTATTAGCCGCTCGGGATTAGATCAAAGAACCTAAAAAAAAAAAAAAAATTCTCTCTCTTTATGTTTTATTCTTTTGAGGGTAATTACCGTCCTTTTGATACAGGGCTGAGGCTTTTCTTTCGGTTCAGACATTAACTTTTTAATCCCCAGCTTCCGTACTATAATGTTTAAATGAGGATCATCTCTCCTGGCCGTTTTATTAACAACATAGTATTGGAGGATTTCTGAACCAGTGTTGGGTGCCATCGCGATGGTCGTATTGGTTTAGATGGTAGTGGCTTCAAACGGCCAAAAAGCTCTCCCTGCAGCTTCAATATATATACACAAACATCAGATTACAGAGATCGAGCCCCAACCTGGCACCAGAGAGCAGATACACAGGTCTCCAAAGTGTAAGTTCTCAATGAGTAATATAGAGGACCCTATAAAAAGACGAGTTAGGTAAACATTGGCAAACTAACTTAAACGGTTAAAAATATATACAAAACAAGACAATGTCCAGCTGAACGGATGACGCTCAATAGCATTTATAGTGTCCTATAAAGATAGAATAGCAACAAAGAGTAAGCCAAAGAATCCACAATGGCCACCACAGCCAAGGTGCACTTGCCATCAGAAGCTTGTCATTTTGATAATGAAGCCCCTAGTAGACACATCTTGCAAATGTCTTATGAGTTGGGGAATGAAGAAGGAAGGCCTGAGCCCTCTAGGAGAGAATCTTGGTGGTCTTTATTGAGGACACATCTCATACACCATTTCGGCACTTTATAGGGTCTTTTAAAAGTGACGGAAACATTGTCTGAGATGTTTCCTCAATAAAGACCACCAAGATTCTCTCCTAGCAAGCCTGGTTCATCTTGCTTCATTCCGTATTGTGTGGGATTGGGGTGAGACAATGTACTAGAAGCGTGTTCCATGCCTGTCTCTGTTTTGGTTATGAGTTGGGGGGAGACTCCCAGCCAACCAGTTCTGGCTATGTCAAGTGGAAACCTCAAATATCTCCCTAACTGGAGCAAAGCTGGTGAAAAACCAAAAAAGTTAGACCTTTAATCCTGAACATAGATCACCCAAACCTAGCCTCACAACTATTAGACATATGGAACCTTCTCCATGAAGCTCACAGATATTCACCTCACATGGCTGAAAATGTAACCTGAAAAAGGCCCAAAAATTGCTGAAATGTTGTGCGTGATGTGTCTTCAGTAAAGACCACCAAGAGTCTCTTCTAGAGTGCCCAGCAGTTCATTTCTCTTCATCCGTATTGTGTTGGATTGGACCTTCCTGTTCCATGTTACCCAGTGGAAGAAAAAGTAATAGAAGTATGTATCCTGCTTTGTTTAGGTTATGAGTTTACGTGCGACTCCAAGCCATCCAACCAGTCTACCCACCCACTAGCTCTTGTTATGTCAAGTGTAATACTGACCATAGATCACCCAAACTTAGCCCCCACCATTAGACATATGGGACCTTGCCCATGAAGTCCATCCATAGTCACCAGGCATGGCTGAAATTTTACCTGAAAAAGTCCCTAAAAAGAGCTGGACTGTTGTTAGAAATATGTCCTCAATAAAGACCACCAAGAGTCTCTCCTAGAGGAAAAAGTATTTAGTTGAATCACATGTCCAGCCTGTTTCTGGTTGGGTTATGATCTGGGGGACTCCCAGCCAGCTCTTGCTATCTAAATAGAGTAGTCAAATATCACCCTAACTGGAGCAAAGCTAGACCTTTAATTCTGATCATCCATCACCCAAACCTAGCCCCCAACCATTAGGGTTGTCAAAACTCTGGCCCTCCAGATCTTTATTGCCTACAATTCACCGGAATTCTTTGAATGCAATAGATGGCCAGAGAATCAAGGGAGTTGTAGTTCTGCAACATCTGGGGACAGAAGTGTTTGACATCCCAGCATTAGACAGAGAGGACCTTGCCCATGAAGCCCACACATAGTCTCCCCCCATGGCTGAGATTTTGACCTGGTGGGCCAAGC
The DNA here is from genome assembly GCA_009667805.1 of Leptobrachium leishanense. NCBI lineage: Eukaryota > Metazoa > Chordata > Amphibia > Anura > Megophryidae > Leptobrachium > Leptobrachium leishanense. The sequence continues at coordinate 13,547,141 of CM019068.1, forward strand.
CATAATATTTGAGATAAAATCAGTCGGGCTGCATTACCTGCAGAATCTCCCTCACGTTCCCTAAAGTTATCATAAAGCTTTATTGGTTTAATTCATGCAAATCACTTGTCATCAATCCAAACCATCTGGAGGCAGGACAAATGCCGATAGAGGTGTGTGTACACATATACATCTTATACAATGAGTGTTTAAAGCAAGCCAACTCTGTCTTGGGTGAATGTGAGATGGTGTCAGGTTCAAATACAGCTATTAAGCTCGTGGCTTGATTTAAAGATCGTCCTCGAGCCAAAAATATAAAATAGCTTTGAATAATTTGTGATTTAATTAATGGAGCATGCCAAGAGAAATTATAGGGTTGGTATCCCGTGTTGTAGATCATGTGACAATGCCTGGTCCAGGCCTATAAAACGTGGGTATAATCTTGAATGTTAAGAGGAGCAGGTATTATTGCAAAGGGATTTAATTCCCATGAAACCTTGGTCTTCTTTATTTTACATAGAACAAAGATCTATAAAGCCACGATGTGGTGGACGGGTACTCAACGTGAAGGTTACGGAGGTCAAGAAGTGAGATTCTCCTGGAAGTGACATGACTTTATTCAATAATGCAGGAATCATAAAGAATTCATGAGAAAATATTAAATTCAGGAAAGTAACTATATGTGAATAGATCCTGCAATATAGAGGTATGATCGTGGAGGTGCCAGAACATCTTACAGCCGGCACGGTGACCAATGGAGATGTGACCTTGGCCTTTCTTTCAATGTCCCCATGTGAAGACATGGGGGGGGAATGAATCGATGTGTAAAGACGTTTTACATATAAACAGTAATCATACCTTTGTATTATTTCCAACCCACCAAAAGTAAGTGAGCGTTCCAGAGCGCGAGGGCCAAACCACGGCACTGACATTGGCCTCTTTGTTTTTTATGGCAACGAATGGCACTCGTAAGTGGACGTGTTCAACGGGACCTGAAATAGGACGAAAAAGGCAATTAGAGACGCGTAAGGATAAACCCCCCCTATAATCCTTCATATAAGTGACTCACCCCAAAATATCCACTTTAAAGGAACACTCTACTCATCCTGACCACTTTGCAGTATACAGGATGTCTAGAGAGTCTCCCCCTTCTCCCAGCACCTATGATCTGGTGAAGTCATGGAGTGAAGTGGAAGAGTTTCCCCCACCCACCCAGCGGCACCGGCAGACGAGATTTTTGATTTTCCCAGCTGACAGTCACCACATCGGTCACTAGTGATGTCACACACAGAGAGCGGCCGACGTCACCCTCTGAGACCAATCGCTGCAGCGAGTGTTCTCAGAGAGGCAGCGTTGGATCAGATCTGTGCATGCGCGTGCAGCTCCAATCCATCGCTCGGCGCAGGCGCTACAGAACTTGTATACGTGAAGTTTGATGCCATTCAGAGGCAAATTCAGACATTAGTGAATGACCCTCAAAGGCAGTATTACATTCCGCCCACTAAAAGGGGAACGTTATGGTGGAAAACGCTGATTCAGCACCGTGCCCTGTAATGCAGTGCTAAGACACTGGATACTCAAGGCAATGCTAACATGCCGCCCCAAGTATCCCCTTCTGGAGTCCATAGGACTCCATGGAGGCATGTGCTGCCGGGTCAGCTGACTTGCAGGATCTCATGAGTAAGTGGGTGGGTGGAGTGATCGCAGAGGGAGACTGGGGACTTTCCCCCCCCCCAGTCTCACTCTGCTCCCGGTGGCAAGATGCGGTTGATTGGCCCGTGGGATGAGAGGTAAGTATCTGATTTTTTTTTTGGGGGGGGGTTCCAGCTGGTGCTAAAGGATTCCCCATTTACCAGCTTATAGTTCTGTTGTGCACGTGATCACGTCTCTGACATTTTGGGGGTTGATTCATAAGAAAAAAAGATATTTTATATACATTTTTTTATATATATATTTTTTAAAGCCTAAAAGCACAGCCTGTGAATCCATATTGCGGCTCGCGTCGGTCGTAATGAGTTTCTAATGAACTGGTCTTGTAGTTAAAACGCTTTAAAAGAAATGACGTTACATCCCGTTAACGGTGAAGTTAATCTGCTTTTAAACCCCCGCGCGGCCGGGCGATTATCCCTTATCTCACCGTGAACTCTCGCTCTGCCCGAGTTGGCATTTAGGGAGTTTGGGGCTGATGTCAGTGGAAGGATTCTGCCAGTAAACTTTGATTTTTGCCGATAAAAAGGAAACAATCCCAAGGAAATGAGTTTGCTAATGCCAGCTAACAGATCCTTTTGTTCGCTAATGGTCCAAGGTGAAGCCAAGAGCGGTAACGGTTTTAATAACAGGTTGTTAAATGCCGACATGATTGATTTTTGGGGAATTATTATAGTCATAAAATTTCAAAGCACATTTCATCCTTCAGCTAAATGCCTTGCAGAGCTAAATGCGCTACCGATGCCTTGTCTGAATCCATTGTAATCGAGGCGCAGGCTATGTGGGGTACTGGGTGGGGTGTGCCGGGACTTTTCTTTTCTTCCCCTGATTGACAGGTCCCTTTGAGTATTCAGTAAGGCTGGATTTGTACGATTATTATGAACAAGGAAAGCTTTACATTTTTTGTCGTTCAGCTTCATGTTAAATATTTATAAAAACTAACATAATGAGTTACAGTCAGTAAAGCGCAAGTTCCAGGGCAACGTATTAAACATGGTGCATCCAGCACGATTCTGCTACAGGTTCACATGGTGATGGCTCAATCATATCAACGTCACCAATATTTTCCCTGTATGCTTAATTTAAAGGGACACTACTCATCCTGACCACTTTGTTGTTTTCTGCTGCCCAGATCTGGTGTTAATGCTGGGTGAAGTGTAGGAGTTTCCTCCAACCAACCAGCAGCTGGGATTTTGGATTTCTCTTCGGTGGTGTTCGACGGCTCCACGTTCAGTGCACTTCAAGGAATAGTGAATTCACCGCAGGGTCAGCAAATTGGAATCGCCGAAGTGCACTGAATGAGAAAGCACAGAAATTTGGGTACTTTCTGCATAACTCCTTAGGTGAAGCGGAGGAGTTTCCTCCAGCCCACACAGCATCACCAGCAACCGAGATTTTGAATTCCCCGGCTGCCGGTCATCAGATCGGTCACTAGTGATGTCACACACAGAGAGCAGCGGACGTCACCCTCTGACACCAATCGCTGTAGCGAGCTTTCTCAGAGAGGCAGCGATGGATCAGATCTGTGCATGCGCGTGCAGCTCCGATCCATCGCTCCGCGCAGGCGCTATGAAACTGGTGTATGAAAGCATACAAATCCTGTAGCGCTGCGCAATTTGCTGTTCCTATGCTACGCAAGTTGCATAGCAGCTTTAGGGACTTGCAGCTTCGGGAGTCCCTGAGCCAAAGCAGAGAAGCAACGCGCGGTGAGGAACAAAAAGTGAGGAAGATCAACCGAAAACAAAAAAATATAATTATTTGGCAGAGACCGTCAGCTCAAACTGCCCAATTTTTTTAAGGGCAAACAAAGGGAACTCTATTTTTCAATACAGTATCCCTTTTTAAAGGTTTTTAGAAATAAATGTACACGTTGTTGTTTTTGTTACTGTGTAGTGGCTTGTTTTTAGTTTGGCTGCAACAATGTATCCAACCCAAGTTCCTCTGGTTTACCTTCTATAGGCAATGTGGATATGGCACAGACTGGCACTGCTTAAATCAAACTAGATATGCAGCAAATAAAAAAAAAGGTTTAATTATCACAGCTAGTAGCATCTATTTATTCTTTTATTATCACTTTTTTGGTTTGTAGGAAAATACATATAAATTAAACATATTCTATAACATTATATTTGACAGCCTGTGGTCACATGTGATCGGTTTGTGTTTTGTTGTTCGTTTTTCAGACTGATTATACCAGGTTTTATGGAGAGAATTAGTAAACAATGAGACCTCAGCGGCATTCTTTGACATCTCGGTGTATGTTCTTTCACTGCTAAAATCCTCTAAACTCTCCATAATTATACAAATGTGAACGAGGGGTTAACTTCTTATAAGATAAATGTGTCAAGATGCAGCGGTTTGCTTTTCAGCAATGCTCAAGAAAAATAACAGTAACTTCAAGCTTTTAATTTTTCAGGTCAGAAATGCAGAATTTCTGTAAATAAATAAATGTATTTAATTATAGGAATTCTGTAAGTTAACGATTTGTTTAATTAACGGAACACTCCGCTCAGGGTGAGCCGCAATGTTATCGAAGTGGTAATCCTGCTGTGAGCCCCCTGGTCCCTCTCAAGACAACCTGGGGACGGGCTGATTCAGTCCTCTTTGTGCAAGAGCTAAGCCCCGCCCAGAGCCTCAGCTCAGGGATCTTTGGGAACCAGCCTCATCCAATGGCTACCCATGCCGCCTCTGGGTTGGCTGGAGCTTCCAGCCTCCCTGCGGTCACGTGACATGCTGTGTCTGGCAGCATTCCACTTCCTGCAAGGATCAGAGGGAGATCTGCGCTGGTTTAAAGTGAGTGTTTTTAAGGAAGCTGAAAGGTTAAAATGGGAAGAAAGAGAGCTATTACCTCATTAGTTTCCACCTCATCCTGTTTTAACTCTATAGTATCCCTTAAACATGATGAAAAGCAACATATTTTTTTGCAAATTTTCACTCTTAACTAAAGGACTAAAATAACTAAATAGGAGCAAAAACACTATTTTTGTCGCATGCAGGAAGTAAGAGGAATCTATGAATGCTTAGCAGTGACTTTAAAGAGCCTGCTGCTATTTTTAGGAATGCAATTTCCCAGCCAGGTCATTTTTGCTGCTGTCCCATTCTGTGTTTTTGTTTTTAAACCCAAAGTGGAAATGTATCGGATGAGGGTTTAAATAAATCCACCGTTCTGTCTCTTAGATGAAAAGCAGCGTGAGAGTGTGAAGTTGCTTAGAAAAGCAGTTCTTGGTTATAATTAAGTTAGGACTCACCTACCAGAGGTGCCAAGATGTGGCATGTGAGCTTACACTTCAATGTCCATTAGAGCAAACCAAAAACTTCTGATTGTGTCTTGTTTCATATGGAGCTATAGGGATAAGCGCAGGTGACACCTTTTTTTCTTATGTTTTATACATGTTACTGGACTGGATACTTCTGCTTGTTGCAGCTGCCCTGGTTTGGAGGGATTAGGCGCGACACCATTTTTTTTCTGTATAAATTCCCAGGAATGCCAGAATAAAGGTAAAATAATGCCTAAGAGGAGGGAAGGGCAATTCGCCGTTCATGACCGTTTGGTTGGCTTGTTACAATGTATCACCAGCAGGACATTAAATCAAAAACAAAGATTTGAACATTCTTTACAGAATTCTGAATCTGTTTGGCTGAATTCTACACCGGGCTGGTGCAACTCACTCGTTACGTGGAGGTAAAGAATGGTGCTGTCGATGCCCACGTTGTTCTCGGCGTACGCAGTGACCTGGTAAATCCCGGCGTTTTTATAAATGTGTTTTATTCCATCTTCGATTTTGCTGAAATTTGCATAAGAAACTGCACTGCCGTCTCCGAAATCCAGCTGGATATTTATCTTCTGCAGGTCACCCTGAGGGAGAAATGGATCATTGCAATAATTAAACATTTTTATATTCATTGCTTTAATATTGCTGGATCGATTTTATGATAACACCTGGTCTCCCCGTTTAGCTGCCATTGTTTCCTACCTTGGTGATGGGGTGGGATTGGGTTAATATCCTTCTAGAGACCCTATCACCTGGTGTGAGCTAACCCTGGCGTCAGCGCCAGGTAAATTCAGTCTAGCGTCAGACCAACAGATCGTTTGCCTCTCGCTACAAATGGCGAAAACCACTTAGTGCGCGGTAATTAATGACTCGTAGCGTGAGCTTCCTGTACTTATCGCATCCTATACTTAACACGGGCAGCGCTACAGAGCACTCGAGCTATTCTAAACAACAGATCGCTTGGTCCCGGCGCTAATCGCAAAAAATTTACCAACTGCTCAACCCTGGTGTTAACTGATGGAAAAGGAAGAAAAAAGGAGAAAAACGTCAAAAGTTCCAAAATTACCAGGCAATTGAAAGGAATGCAGCGCAGGTGTCACTTGGCTCGCTGGATGTAGTTTACGCGTAAAAGATGCATTGTATGGTTAAACCGGCGCGCTGCGGGAAACGTGAGAAGATGCATTGTATGGTTAAACCGGCGCGCTGCGAGGAAACGTGAGAAGATGCATTGTATGGTTAACCCGGCGTGTTGCGGGAAAATGTGAGAAGATGCATTGTATGGTTAACCCGGCCGTGTGCGAAGCCCATAGGATTCAAAGGAAAAAATATTATCATTTTTATTCTTTATTTATTCAACCGTTTATTTATTTAATCCGCAGCAAAAAGCCTTTTTATTTATTGAATTATTTGAATTTATTATTAGGTATTTTTCTGGATTTTTCAGGCGAAATTTGGGGTTTACAATTTTTTTTTTTTAAAAAAAGAGGCTTTTTTGCACTGAAACATTTTTTATTCTTAACCATACAATGCATTAGCGCTGGTTCCCTAGCGTGCGCTAATGAATCTTGTACACAGACTCCCGCGGACAAGGTGATCTGTTGGAGGGTCGTCAGGCGCTGCCTTTTTACCGACTCGCGCTCGATTTTTCATGTAGCGTTGTCGTTTTTCATTCACACCAGCTGATAGAGCCCTAGATGGGGTAGAGGAGAAGACCGGTTACTCCTTCCAACAGCAGTCAGCAGATGTTTTGGAACTACATCTCCCATGATGCTCAGTCACTCATTAGATTGGCTGAGCATTATGGGGACTGTAGTTTCAAAACGTCTGGAGGGCCAAGGCTCCTGACCCCTGGCTTGCAGGATTTATAAATTCCTCATAATACTCTGCATTTATTGTCAGAGCGTTCATGTCTGATGCCCAGGGCCAGCACAACACAAGGCTGCGACCCATAGGGCTTTATTTATTGCCCAACAAACACCAGCATAACTGAAGCTTCTCCTGCCGCTGTTTGCATTATCTTCTGTGAAGAGCCGGTGTGTGTCAACAACTGATTTTCGCCTGTATTTGCAACATCGGCAAACACTTGCATTTTCTGAATTTGAGCCAATATCAACCAATAGATGAGGGATTGAAGGAAACAGAACATGTTCTGCCTCTCACTGAGAACTGGTTTTCCAATACTTTAAAATGTGTATTTATTTTTGTCCCCCCCCTCCAAATAATTTTTTTAAGGTGTCCCCCTTTTTTTTGGAGGGGGGGCGGTTGCGGTCCATTTTTCTGTGCCCTGTGCGTAAAGGCTCCTTTGATCCAGCCCTGGTCAATCCACGATGAAGCCTGCAGACTCATTGTGGGATTAACCAACGATCCTGCAGAATACAAGCGTATATTTTTGTATCTGCGGGAGGAATGAGAATTCTTCACACCTGGGATTGGGAAGAGTCATTTAAAGGGGTGCAGTTACTCGGTTTGAAATTATACACACACACACACACATTGTGACATTACAGTGTCACTGACACACGCGCAATTTGATGGCATTAATTTTATAGAAACTTTTATCTGCGGGTTTTCTACCTCCAGTCATACGCAGCATTTCAAAAGGCCAAAGGGTTTACAGTCTTATTGATTGTCCGGGAGATGTGAGAATCCATTAAAGGTCACGCGGACTCTAAATTACAGCCCATTTATCAGATTTCTCTGTTGTGTTGGTTTGTCAGGTGCCGCAGGGAGAGCTCGGAGTGAAGCTTAACTAAATTAACCGAGGATAAACAGGAAACCGATAAACCTTGAGGACTGCTTAAAATGGTTAATTTCCCCAAAATTTACACTAATAGCTTTGTGGTCACAAACCATGCAGAGAACATGATGTTTTATTGCTGTGCAGCTCTGTGATACGCTCATAGACACCGTACATTACTATGACTTATATTGCTGTGGAGCGCTGATATGCTCATACAACAATGTGTATATGAGCATATCGGAGCTCCGCAGCAATAAAGCCTACAGTAATGTGCGATGTATATGAGTGAATCACAGAGCTCCACAGCAACAAAACTCACAGTAAAATGCAGTGTGTAGGAGTGTGAATTTTATTGCAGTGAAGCTCTGCAATACAGTAATATCTGGGATGTTTCAGTGTATCACACAGCAAAAAAGCAAAAAAGCTCCACAGCAAAAAAATTCACTTATGTGCAGTGTGTATGAGCAAATCAGAGATTCACAGCAATACAACGCACAGTAATGGGTGCTGTGTATGAGTGTATAATAGAGCTCCACAGCAATAACATTATGTATATTACCATGAGGGTATGAGCGTATCACAGAGCTTCAAAACAATTAAACTCACAGTAATGCGCAGTGTGTATGAGCGTATCACAGAGCTTCACAGCAATAAAACGCACAGTAATGTGCAGTGTATATGAGCGTATCACAGAGCTCCACAGCAATAAAACTCACAGTAATGTGCAGTGTGTATGAGCATATCATAGAGCTCCACAGCAATAAAACTCCCAGTAATGTGTGCTGTGTATGAGCATATCACAGAGCTCCACAGCAATAAAAATCACAGTAATGTGCGCTATGTGCAAGTCAGAGTTCCACAGCAATAAAATGCACAGTAATGTGCAGTGTGTATTAGTATATCAGAGCTTCACAGCAATAAAACCTCACAGTAATGTGACCTGTGTATGAGCATATCACAGAGCTCCACAGCAATAAAACTCACAGTAATGTTTGTATATGAGCATATCACAGAGCTCCAAAGCAATAAAACTCACAGTAATGTGCAGTGTGTATGAGCGTATCAGAGCTTCACAGCAATAAAATGCACAGTAATGTGCAGTGTATATGAGCGGATCACAGAGCTCCACAGCAATAAAAATCACAGTAATGTGCAGTGTGTATGAGCATATCAGAGCTCCACAGCAATATAACTCGCAGTAATGTGCAGTGTGAATGAGTGTATCACAGAGCTCCACAGCAATAAAAACCACAGTAATGTGCGCTTTGTGCAAGTCAGAGTTTCACAGCAATAAAACTCATAGTAATGTGTAGTGTGTAGGAGTGTATCACAGCGCTCCAAAGCAATAGAATGCACAGTAATGTGCAGTTTGTATTAGTAAATCAGAGCTTCACGGCAATAAAACCTCACAGTAATGTGCACTGTGTATGAGCATATCAGAGCTCCACAGCAATAAAACTCACAGTAATGTTTGTATATGAGTATATCACAGAGCTCCAAAGCAATAAAACTCACAGTAATGTGCAGTGTGTATTAGCGTATCACAGAGCTCCACAGCAATAAAACTTACAGTAATCTGCAGTGTGTGTGAGTGTATCACAGAATCCACAGCAATAAAACTCACAGTAATGTGTGCTGTGATACACTTACACACTACGTTTGAAGTTCTAGAGACAAGTAGCATTGAAAAATAGTCAAAGGGTTTGGGCCCCAAATGTGGATCCTCCTTTATAAATTGGGTTACTTGTTACATACACCGGTCTGACACACACATTTCTCATGTACCTCCAAACACCAAAGTCTTAAGAATCTCTCCGGTTCCATTACTGGCCCTTTGTGCCGGTACATAATAGGGCCGACCTGCTGGATCTTTAAACAACATTACCTGCTATCCGGGATTGAAATGGGAACAAGAAATTGAAGCAGATTAAAGTGACATTCCATGTCATGTCATTTTCCACAAAACAATTTCGAGAAACACAGCCTTTTTTTCTGTGACCCATGAACCATTGTTTAGAAGCCATTTCCACATATCCAAGGACGGCTTTCAAATAATCAGAGCCAAGATTGCAACGATCAGTGTTCAGCAACCTCAGTGTGAGCCTCTTACGCCATGTACCGGAGCGAGGGGGGGCAAAAAAGATCAAACTCTCATCAGAAGACCACGTACTGGAAGAAATGCAACAATTCCGAAGAATTGCAGTGATCCACCCTACTGTGAAATGCTTTTAAATGGAAAGGCAGCAAAAAGGACGACACAAAAAGGCAAATGGATACATAAAGCGACATGTGTGAAGAAGCAGAAGATTTACTCTCATCTATAAATTAGGGATGTGCGTTTCGGGTTTCGGAATTTCGGAATTTTCACGAAATTTCCCGATTCGTGTTTTCGGATGCGGCCGATTTTCCGAAAATTTTTAGATCCGAAAATGGCAGATCCGAAAAGTTTTCCGAGCCGAAACGAAATATTTTCGGAATTTTCGAATGTACTTGAAATGTGTCAAATCGAAATTTATTGCTTTGAAACGAGGAGAACAGACGTTCCGAAAAAACGAAAATTTCCGAAATCACGAAAAGTCGATACAAAAACGAGCTGACACGAAAATACGAAAAATGGTCGATATTCCGAAACCATTTACAATTCCGAAAAATGAAAATTTCCGAAAATACGAAAAGTCGATACAAAAAACGAGCTAAGTGACACGAAAATACGACAAATGGTCGATATTCCAGGAAAAAAAAAGTACACGAAAAACGAGTCGAGCCGAACCGAATCGAAACAGAAATCGGTTGAAACGAGCCGAATCTAAAAGTTTAAAAATCCGAAAAATCTAATCGAATCGAAAAAAAAAAATCGGTGCACAAGCCTACTATAAATCCAAACCCAAAGTTTAATAAAAAAAGGGGTTATTCACCAACCCTCAAATTGGCCCTGAATCGCATCGAACGGTGAATTTCACTGCAATTCGTCTATTCACAAAGCTGCCAATTCGACAAATACAGGAGAATTAAAGCAAAATATGCTGCAGTTTGCCGCAATTCGGCAGCACCGAAGTTGTCCCATAGAGAACTATCATGTCTTCTAGTCACAGAACACCAAATTGCACCGAAATTGTAGCAAAATGTCCTGATTTTCGTTGTTTCAACTCAACAGGTTTAACCCCTTTCCTGCTGAGCCATTTCACTCTGTTTGCTGAGCTTATTTTTACCGGTTTTGCTCATCGACCCACACAAATTATATATATTTTTTTACGGCAGACTCGGCAGATTCATAATATATCATTACTATATGTATACGTCATGTCCTGCCTGAATGCTGTAACAAATAATGTAAAAAAATGTGAATCTCCTATCATCTACACCGTGTAAAATTATTTTTTTCACATTTTATCATCCGAGCTTTTGCAGTTATTCTATGGGGTACGCTTGATAAAAAAAATTAGAACTGGGAACCTGTTACTTTATTTTTCTGATAAATTACGTGATTTTAGCTAAAAAAAAACAAAAAACCAAATTTCTTTTTTCTACATTTTTTTACTTAGTTTTTATTATTAGATTTTTTTTAACTTTTAACCTGGTCATGTTTGATATCATTGGAAAGAAATATTAACCCCTGATCGGGAGATATGTAGGTCCATTTAACCCCTATCTTCACCATACGTGGCAGCTAGGGGTTAACTCCTAAAATGACATCCTTGCGTCCATGCGCAATGATGTCAGTGGGTGGGGTAGATCCCGGAGGCTTGGCTGACATCCGATTGGTGCCGAATCGCGATCCAGCCACTAACGGGTTAAAGACAGGTATGGCTGGGAAGGGCAGACTGTGCCCTTTCCAGCGGTGCCTGCCTATATTTGCTGGCACTTACTGATGGGGAGAGAGAGGGGTCCCTGCCCTTCAGGCACTCTCCCTGCTCTGGCAGGGGTGCCTGAAATAGATGCAATTGCGCCGTGTGCGGTGATGTTACTGGACTCGTGGGGTCCCGGAAGCAGGACTGACATCTAAGATATGAGCCCGCACTGGGAAACCACAGCCAAAATAATGCTAAGTGAGGACGCACTCAGCGTGTGCTCTGCAGCAAAGTGGTTCAACAGGCGAACCCCATAGGCTTCAATGTAAAAAAAAAGTAATATTTTTTTAATTTTTTGTTTAAAGATTGTTTATTCCTTTTATTATATTATTATAAATCTATTTTTTAAAAGACCTTTTTGTATTTTTTTGTATTTTTTTATACGATATTTTTGATTTTATTTTTAAGAGACTTTTATTTTGTACCAGACCTTTTTTATTATCTAGACCTATTTTTTACTACATTTGCGATGATTTGGACCTTTATTGGAATGGGAGGCTTCCTTTTTTTTCTCAATTCGGTGGAATTCACCAATGCCAGTTTGGCGGTTTTCACCAACATCCAATGACTGCTTCTGCAACTCTGTTTTTTGGCAAAATACGACAAACATTCGCTAAGCAGTGAATTCACCATATTTTCGGAGAAATAGAATCGCGGAAATGCAGCGAAACACAAAGCAGTGAAATTGCAGGTAATTCCTGCTCTTTGTGAATAGACTCTAAAGCCTCGGCCTTAATCTGCAACATAAATAAATAATGGGATGATTATTATGACGGAGATGATGAGCGTTTTCTGCTCTGTTGACACAAAGATGAAAAAAAAGTTTGTTTGGCATTTTTTGAGATTGTTGGGAAAAAAATGTCATTATTTCGAGCAGATCATTAGCGCGTGACCTCCCGACCCACCGATGGCTCGTCTGTAAATAACGCACGTTGCCCGTTGATGAGCCCCATTAAAATCCGAGAGCACAGTCTATAATTGGCGCGGGAAACACGGCTCTGGCGCGACTTTAATAAGTTTCCTCCTAACTTCTGAGCGGACGCGTTCTATTTATAAGACCTGACGCTAAATAAAATGCAATTTAAAATGACGTTCTATGCGAATACTTTCTTAAAACGGGAAGATAACAATGTGAGGCTCGAGAAACGGCTTAGGCGCAGCTCCATGTTGCCTTTTGAGGAAAGTTTTGCCGGTTTCAAACAAATATTTTTGTTTTTCGATTTTTCTCTTATTCCATAAACAAATTGCAGAAAAAACTTTTGACCCAACCTCTTCCCCCCCCACTCTACCGATTTGTCACGTAACTGTTAGGAAGCCTGCCCTAAGAGACCCAAATGCAGCAGGATCCGTCCTAGGGTCAATCTGGGTGGTTGACTCATGGTCCACATTCCATTCCTCGTTTTCCCTGCTGTTCAGGTGCACCCCATTCCATTCATGAGCCACACCATGTTTGCACATTCTCCCTGGCAACGACAGGTGTTTTCAGCAGCTCTGATGGACTTCCCAAAAGTAACTCAAAGTAGAAACCTTGACTAGTGGGTAGAGCACTCATTTAAGGGGTGTCCAACTCATAGCTTCTCCTAAAGCCCATCTTCTCTGAGCTTCCTGCCTTCCAACCCACCGTGCTCCTCCAGCCCTGGAACCCACAGTGTTCCAGCCTTAAAACCCAAAATGCAGCAGCACTGCAAACCACACTGTTCCAGCCTTAAAACCCACAGTGTTCCAACCCTGCAACCCACAGTGTTCCAGCCTTCAAGCCCACAGTGTTCCAACCCTGCAACCCACAGTGTTCCAGCCTTCAAGCCCACAGTGCTCCAGCCCTGCAACCCACCTTGTGCCAGCCTTCCAACCCAATGTGCTCCAGCCCTGCAACCCACAGTGTTCCAGCCTCCCAACCCACCGTGTTCAGGCCCTGCAACCCACCTTGCTCCAGCCTTTCAACCCACCTTGCTCCAGCCTTCCAACCCACCATGCTCCAGCGTGGCAACCCAGTGTTCCAGCACTGCAACCTATCGTGCTTCAGCCCTGCAACTCATTGTGCTCTTCCTGTGTCTGCCCCCTGTTTTCTTGTTATCCTGTATAGTTTCTGTGTTCCTATCAAACTCCACCAGTCTGTGTTCCCTTTTGTTCCTTGTCCGTCTGTGCTCCATGAACCCTGTGTCCTCTGTGCTCTGTATTTGCTAATACTTTGTTTAGCCTCTGTGTCACGCCTTGTTATTCCCTGCAGTGCCACAATATCATTGTCTCCTTGCCCTGTTTATGCAACAAAACCCAATTTTGCACCATATTATCTGTCCAGTGTCCGCTGTATTGCTGCACCCCAAGGTCCCAGATCCCAGGCATACCCCGACACTATTCTACATGATTTCATGGTGCACCACAAAAAAAAAAAAACTATGTCCAACTGCCCTTGTCGAAGAGGTTTTAAAACCATCTTGGGGTGGGGTCATTCAACATATTTATGAAAAAAAACATCATATTCTGCCAAAAGACGTGAAGCGAGAGCTAGTTACTCACTTAGGCGCGCGGCGAGGGGTTCTATCTATATAAGTAATCTAGGGCAAAGTTCTAAAGTGGAACAATCAACAGTAACATTCTACCGGTTTCCATGGCGATTATTCCACATTTAGAATTTCCACATATAAATAATCTCCACCGTGTTTACATTTCTACATCTCTAGTTTTTTATTTATTTAAAAGCATCGTTGTTTCTAGACTTTACCTCTTCCAGGTGCACCAAGAAGGTGACATTTTGTCCAAATTGTACGCCCAGTCGTCCATCGCTAGTGGAGAGTTGCAGGCCTTGGGGAGCCTTGCCCAAACACTGTTGGGGTTTGGCTGAATACTGCTCTCGCAGCCCATCAGTGCAGTTATTGGACACAATCCTCCGGTACCTGGAGCGGGTGAGCAGGAAAACGAGATGTCAGTAGACATATTACATATCCAAGGGCGAGAATAATTTGGCGACCACTGGGTGACTTTAAGAGACTGCAGTAAAGGTCTTCGGAAAGGGATGTTGCATTCTACACCAAAGGAATAAAGCGATCCGTTCCAAATGTATGCCTCGGATTAATACGGCCTATTAGCCGCATTGTGGCCATTTGTCAGTTTGTGAAATTCAAATTTGGGTTTATGGGCTATTCAATTCGGTATGAAGATTCTGCTCAGATGTTGACTCTCGCGGTGAGACTTTTCAACGGAAATGTTGGCATTAGGGATTCAAATCGAGTTTGTTGTTACGCCGGCTTCCGGAAAAATATCAAGTGCTGATAAAGAGCATAGCGCTCGCTCCTCTCGGCTTTCCTGAACTCAGGCAGCCCCCTGCAGCCAATCACATCGATCGGCTGCAGAGAAGCGAGGCGGGCCATAGGAGTTACCAGAAAGCCATGGGGCATGCTATGCGACCGTCCATCGTCTGCATTGCGGTGTTAAAAAAGTATATATATCCCTTTACCAGAAATGTTTAAAGTCAGAAATCTCTATGAAAATGGCCAAAAAATAAGCTTTTTCAGGTGTTTTACCATCTGTTTCTCAGAGCAGCGGCATTTTTCGAATATAGTCTCTGTGCACAACTCTCCAATTGAAACGACTGATCTTTTGAGAAAATATTGGCGCAGCAGCAAATAGAATTAAATAGAGCCCATGGTTGGCTTTGTTTAATCCACTGAAGGTCCCACTGGGTCACAAAATGTGTGGCCTCTATGTGGTCCCCTTATTTATTGTGCAACATGATCAGTTATTCCTACATCTTAAGCACAACAGTTTTCACAGGTGTTTTCCTGTATCATTTGTAATATATCATACCTGAGCACCTTCCTTACCCGCTGCTCCTGAGGAAGCTCTGTCCTTGGCTGCAGTCTCTGGATATTGTTGATGGATTGAACCAAAATGCCGGAATGCATTGATTCTTTCCCTGTCGCTCGTAGCCGTAGTCACTGTTTAAAAAAATAATAATAATTTTATTTATTTTATTTATTTATTTATAAAGGATTTTACCAGGAAGGATACCTTGAGATTTCTCTCATTTTCAAGTATGTCCTAATAATACAATTAAAAACGAACACTAGCAGGGTTATTCAAAGAGCATCGAAAAGTCAGCGCACGTTCGGTGACTTTTCGTTCTCTTCAATTCGGTTAGATTTGCCGATCCCATTTCGGTGACCCTGCGGTGTATTCAGCAAGCACCACAGGGTCCCCGAATTGCAGGGAAAAGCCCCCGCAAACCCGCCGAAAAACTCAACGCAAAACCCGGCGAATGCACGCCGGAACCTGCAAAAACATCTGGATTAACCCTGCCAAACACGCCGGAGAAATCCAAGCAGGAGCCGATCAGAGCGCAGAGCAGCCGCCGGAAAAACCGACACCGACGAATGGAGTGAGGAAATAAAAAAACTGTACGCTTGAATGTTTGAAAAGTGAAACGCTGTTTGCAAAGAACCTACTGAGCGAAAATGTCCGAAATTTACATATAAAATCCAACGAATGATAATAAAAAGGGCTGTTACAGGAAAAAAAAGATTTAAAAAAATGGGGGAAAAAATTGCAAAAAAAATCTCGAAAAATGCCTAAAAGATCCTAAAAAAATCTATAAATAAAGAGACTTTTTGCTGCAGAATAAAATAATAAACGGTTTGTTAGATATTGGATTAAACCGGGAATATTTGTAACATTGAAGCCTATGGGATTCGCCTGAATAAACCTGTCGAATGAAACCACCAAATGGCAGAGCATTTCGGCAACCTTTCACTGCTGGTTTGTGTTCTCTGAATAGCCGAAGCATTGCTTCTCTATGGGGATTCACTGCCCTCGAACTGGCACCGAACAGGCACCGAATGTGCAGGCAATTCGCCAGGATTTGGTGAACTGCCTGCTCTCTGAATAGCCGAATGGCCAGAAAAGGTAACCGTACCCTGAATTTCAGCGTTCGGTTACCTTTCGGCCACAATTCGGAGCTCTTTGAATAACCCTGTGTGTCAATGTGTCAATATTTCCATTATGGAACATAAACAAAGTATACCATTCTTCAGTAACATCCAACAATGTAACAGGCTTCAAATGTTTCATCTGTTTAAAATGCTTCACAATTAATCCATCCATACTACTTAATAATTAAAATACTTTTATTAACAGATATAAAGCAATATATTCACACAATGCATTGTTGAGTCAATTTGTCATGGCGGTTCCCATACATAGTCCTGAAGTCCCCTAACAGGACAGGTTTTAAGGATTACCTTGGGGAAATGCAGACTGAATCCTGCAATCACTGAGCAGCAAATCATATCCCCTGTGCTGTGCTTCACAAATCCTGCAAACCTGGCCTGCTCGGGGGACCTGAAGACTAGGGTTGGGTCTAGGGAGATCAGTATTGCCTTCCTTTTGGGGCATCAGGACATGGTGTGGGCATCCTGGCAATATGGAGCTCTCCATGGTGCTGAAAGTCACCAGCAATACCTTCACGCAGCATAAAGAGAAACACAAAGCTGTACTGTGCTGTGTTCTACAGGTTGAGCACCCCTTAGCTCTGTGGTTCCCAAACTTGGTGCTCAGGTTCCCCTAACAGGCCAGAATTTAAGAATTCCCTTGGGGGATGCAGACTGAATCCTGCAATCACTGCGCAGCTTAATCAGATTACACCAAATCAAATGTCTCTGAATGTTCCTTTAGCCTCTTTTGGGAAGCGCACCTGTGGGCTCTGCACTAATTAAAATCTGCTCTTTATTGAATCAAATGAAAGACCCACGTTAATATTTTATACCACAGGAAAAAAAAATATGGCCGACTTCTCTTTACGATCCATGGCACGACAAATCATCGCTCTGTATAAGGATTGAAATGATTGTTTATTTTACTGCAAGATCGTTACTTCTTTTACTTATTGCTGTTAATCATGGTCACTTTCAGGGTAATTCAAAGAGATCAGAATTGCTGGAGACAGGTAACCGAATGCTGAAAATCAGCGTTCAGTTACCTTTCTTGGCCATTCGGCTATTCAGAGAGCAGGCAATTTGCCAAATCCTGGCGAATTGCCTGCACATTATACGGTGCCTGTTCGGTGCCTGTTCGAGGGCAGTGAAATCCCCATAGAGAAGCAATGCTTCATCTATTCAGAGAACACAAACCAGCAGTGAAAAGTTGCCGAAATGCTCTGCCATTCGGTGGTTTCATTCGGCAAGTTTATTCAGGCGAATCCCATAGGCTTCAATGTTAAAAATATTCCCGTTTTAATTTAATATCTAATAAACTGTTCATTATAAAATTCTGCAGTAAAGAGTCTCTTTATTTATAGATTTTTTAGGATATTTTAAGCATTTTTATGTATTTTTCTTTTTTTTTTAAAAAGTCTGATTTTTTTTAACTTTACTTCTTTTTTCTGTAACAGTCCTCTTTATTCTCATTCATTGGATTTTATATGTAAATTTCAGACATTTTCGCTCAGTAGTTTCTTCGCAAACAGCTTTTCACTTTTCAAACATTCAAGCAAACTGTTTTCCTAATTTATTCACTCCATTCGTCTGCGGTGTCGGCTTTTTCCGGCGGCTTCGCTGCGTGTGATCGGCTCCTGCTCGGGTTTTTCCGGCGTTTTCAGCGGGTAAGGCTAGGGTCAGACTGAGGCAGTGCGAACGCGCGTTTAGGCGCACTTAATCACGGCCGCACTAGCAGCAAATGACGAGCAATGACAGCCAATATACGAAGTACGGTCGCACGAAAGTCCGGCCGCGCAACGCAAGTGGAAAATGAACGCATTTTTTCGAGAACGTAAAACCGCTAGTACGGTTGTACAGAGTGCGCTGCGTCCGCTAGCGGCGTGTGTGTGTGATTTGGAGATGTCAGACGCTACTGATGTCCGGCCAACATAACGTCCAGATGCAAAAAGTGTTTTATTGATGATCCGTACAAAATCACGAACGCAAATGCGCATCATATGATCGCTATCGCGTATTCCGTGAAAAAATGCGTCCATTCGTTCGAACGCACTTTTTCACAGACAACGTGAAAATGCGTTCGTCTGACCCTAGCCTTAATCCAAATGTTTTTGCGGGTTTCGGTGTGCATTCGCCAGGTTTTGCGGTTAGTTTTCGTCGGGTTTGCGGCGGTTTTCCCTGCGCTTCGACGGCCCTGTGGTGCTTGCTGAATACACCTCAGGGTCGCCAAAATGGGATCGCCAAATCGAACCGAATTGAAGAGAACGAAAAGTCACCGAACGTGCAGTAACTTTTCGATTCTCTTTGAATAACCCTGTTTCTATTTTTATAAGATTTACATAAACAGATTTGCTTAAAGAAAACAAACTATATAAATATAAAGTATTTCTTATGCCGAATAATGAAGGAAAAACTTGAAAAAATATAAACCTTCCTTTAATTAAATTTCAACAACTACACTCTGCTCCTCTAGCATTCCTACAAGAATATGAACCCCAAAACCTCTGTGACTGATAACGGCTCCGCTTACCACTCGAAATCCCAGTGAGAGCAGAGGCACGGTTCGGTAATGGTTCGGAGGTAATCTTTCCCCAATAAACACTTTAATCCCGGTCTCCTCTTCCGGTAGGTCTTTCTCTCACCCATGACACAGAAATCTCTCTAGAAATCAGAGGAAAAACACAGAAAAAAATTGATTTCCTTTCTGCAGCACATGAATTATACATGTTGCAGGGAAGCACTTTTCCCTGTGCTCCCCCACTGCATGATATAGTAATGTGTCCAGGAATACCTGGCCGATCTAGTAACTCTAATCCCAATGTATTCCTTGCTGTATTAACCTATTTGGCAGGGAGATGTCGCCACCTGCTGGCCAAAAGAATTTACTGCAGTTCTGGTCTCCGTGCAGGATCAGCTGTGGAGATGTCAAACAGACACATTCCCAGCTGGTATTAAAACACAATAGCAACCAAAGCATCATGCCCAGGGTGATAAAACTTTAGGGGCTTGTATGAATTATACATGTTGCAGAGTAGCACTTTTCCCTGCGCTCACTCCCCCTTCGCATAAAAAATGGCCGCTCACGCAACCCTAGTATGTTGAGACGTTGCAATCCCAGCCGTGGTGGCTGAATTTTATATTTAATGCGCTTTCGAGCTACAGACTGTTAAATATTTGGATTTTTAATCTTTTGAAATAACATTTCTGCAAGAAAATAAAGTGTGTGTAATCAATATCCCGCTGACAGACGAGCGTTCGACAGGCTGGACGCCCACACGCTAATTGAAATATAATTACGGGGCGGGTAGTATTTGTTTAGGTTTCTGCTTCCTTTTAGGAGGTCGCTCCACCTTTCATGCCGCGAACTGGATTCCGAGAGCATCGCGGTTACAATCAATGAAACAAACTCTCAGAATGTGCTTGATTTCTTCTAATGTTTTCTGAGAAGGTACGAGTGTTCTCAGCGTAACAGCATTTCGAGTGACCCACTACCTCCTCCCTGCTCGCCGAACAGACCAGATTTTACCTTTGACAAAACTAGCTGGATACATAAAGGAACAATAACGGTAAACACCAAGTTAAATCCATTCTTTCGCTTTAATTACCCTTCAAAAAATTCTTCTTAATCACAAAAAAAGGGGCTGCTACATTTTTGTTTATCATAATGAATGAAGTAACTGACGGCGCTTGCTGTTTGTCTATATAGTAATTATTGGATGAAAGGAGATAATTAAACTGCACGATGCGGAATTTTTACTGTTTTTGTATATAATTACATTAACGGGACATAAGCATAAGCTGTAACTAGATTACGTGTGCAATACAAACAAAACCACTTTATAAAATACATTATAAAACACATAAAACACTTTATAAAACACATGCTGCTGCTGTTTTTTTCTTTGTTTGAAGTAATTTCATGTAAAAAGAAAAATAAAGTTGGGTTTTTATCTCCTGTTTCCATTTTGAGGATTTTTCCCATGGTGGAACATTTCCAAAATCTGTGCAAAAGTTTTACTTTACAGCTGTGGTTTATTATATACAGTGTTTAACAGTTAATGAAGTGGAGGAGGGAATGTTTAGATAAGGCTGCAGGGGGTGTATTGTGTTCTCCAGGCTACCTGAGATAAGAGCTGACAGCTGAATTAGATAAAACAGGGAGATTAAAAGACTTCTAATCTACCCCCTGGCGATGTCCTTTGAGTACATCCCACACAACACAATGATGTGAGTCAGTAACTGACCCATTCACTCAATGCTATGACGAAAGTCACACAGTGAGGAGCAAGTGATGGAAAGATACAACACAAAATATCACACAATGGATGCACCCAGTGACACATATAGAGGAAAATATCACACAATGGTTGCACCCAGTGACACATATAGAGGAAAATATCACACAATGGATGCACCCAGTGACACATATAGAGGAAAATATCACACAGTGGATGCGCCCAGTGACACATAGAGGAAAATATCACACAGTGGATGCACCCAGTGACACATATAGAGGGAAATATCACACAATGGATGCACCCAGTGACACATATAGAGGAAAATATCACACAATGGATGCGCCCAGTGACACATATAGAGGAAAATATCACACAATGGATGCACCCAGTGACACATATAGAGGAAAATATCACACAATGGATGCACCCAGTGACACATATAGAGGACAATATCATACAATGGATGCACCCAGTGACACATATAGAGGAAAATATCACACAATGGATGCACCCAGTGACACATATAGAGGAAAATATCACACAATGGATGCGCCCAGTGACACATATAGAGGAAAATATCACACAATGGATGCACCCAGTGACACATATAGAGGACAATATCATACAATGGATGCGCCCAGTGACACATATAGAGGACAATATCATACAATGGATGCACCCAGTGACACATATAGAGGAAAATATTTTCTAAACATGCAAGCACATGTAAGATATCCTCAACATAACATAAACACAATAAGGCCATTTCATTTTTTGGTGGTACTGGCCCTTTAATATTTGCTTAACCCCTTAACGCCGCAGGACGTACATTTACGCCCTGCATTAGGCGGGCTTTGCCGCCGCAGGACGTAAATGTACGTCCTCGGCGTTTAGAGCCCCCCCGGGAGATACTCACCTTCTCCGGTCGCTTCCCACGCTGTTCTGACTCCCCCGGAGTCAGATCAGTGTGATCCCTCCTCCGGCGTTGTGACGTCATCGCGCCGGTGGCGCGATGACGTCAGTTTCAGGCGTCCCCCCCCGCCGGAGCAGGGGAAGCGCCTGGAGGGGAGGGGAGGGATCCTTTGGATCCCTCTATCTCCCGATCGCTTGGTCCCCGGCGGCTGTGGCCAGCATCGCTGGAAGGGTCACAGCCTGACCTTTCCAGCGATGTATGGGGGGTTAACCCCTTAGCTGCCAGGTCGCGACCGGGCACTAATTTGTGCCCGATCGCGGCCTATTTCCGGTGGGGGCCGCCATCTTGGATGGCAGCCCCCACCTCTGGGTCACCCCCCGGTCAACTGACTCATCGCGCCATGCGCGATGATGTCAGTTAACCGGGGAACCCCCTAGCTGCAAAGGGATTTCCCATGGAAATCCCTTGCAGGAGATAGGGGGGTTCTTTGAACCCCTTTATCTCCTGATCGGTGGCAGCTAGGGGGTCATGTATGATATTGATGGAAAGGCCAGAGCATGGCCTTTCCAATGATATCAAACATGACCATGGTAAAAGTAAAATAAAAGTGTAAAAAAAGTAAAAATAAAAATAATAAAAAAATAATAAATTAAATAATAAAAAAATAATAAATATAATAATAAAAAAAAAATTGTTTTTTTTAATGCAGCACTATTGTTCACATTTCAATTATAATGTGAACAATGATGCTTCACTAATGATTTTTTTTTTGGGGGGGTTTAGCTAAAATCACGCAATTTCTCCCCAAAAAAAAAATGGGTTCACCGTTCTAATTTTTTTAACAAATCTACCCAATAGAATATGACCGCAGAGCCTCGGATAATAAAATTTTAAAAAAAAAACACTTTACACACTGTGGAAGATTGAAATTTTATTGAAAATTCAAATTTTTTTACATTTTTTGTTATAGCATTTTGGCAGGGCATGACATATACATATAATAATGATATATTATTAATCTGCCGAGTCTGCCGGAAAGAACGATATATAATTTGTCTGGGTGGTATAAGAATACGTGACTTAAAAATGGTCAAAATGAGCTCAGCAAACTTCTACTTCCGAAACAGCGCCGAAGTTGTAAAATTACTCCCGTCCTTAAGGGGTTAAGAATATAATGCAAATAGAACCCTTGTAAATATTGACAATTATATCCTACACAATAAAGCAAACATCAGCAATATAGTTATTAACTTTCACTACCAAATACTTCTGTAAATAATATTTCTGCCTGTATGCTGATAATGCAGACCCTGTGTGACATTGTGCCAGATAAGCGACGCCATCTAGAGTTTAGAACCAGTCATTGCAGCAATATCTATGCAAAATATGAACACATTAATTAAAAATAAATGTGCAAATTAAAAACATCTTGATATACTCTCAGTACAAGTTTCTTGGAGAATCTGTCATGTTGCCCTATGTGAAAGTGTTAACTATACATCCAATGTGTCAAATGTTAAAATAAAATGTTCTCCAACAAAATTGCTCGATAGTGAAATGTTTAAATAAAAACCTAAAATAAACTGACACAGGTTAATATAGTTATAAAAAAGGAGTCTATGTGAGATATCAGAATCAGCGGATTCTATAAAATAGTTGAATGTTTCATGAATGTATCCGTGTCCATTACGGAGTTAATATAACAAGTCGTGGATCTCGTGGGGTGATCGGATGAAAATGACTAATTAAACTGCACAATGCAGTGATTTGAAAAATGGAGTAAAGAATAATTAAGAAAAAGAACATCTAATCTAGTTCGCCCTCTAATCTTTCTAATTTCTAATATTTTGGTCTGTTTTGTAATGATTACTTTTTTTTAATTTTCCACGTTTCTTAATGGAAAGACTTTTTGCTCAGAGAGCTCAGAAAACGAATTGCAATTAATAAAAAAAGGTACCAAGATAATTGGGGAAAAAGATTTTCCATGAAACCATTTAACAGATATTTTGTCAGCATTTATTCATTTTAGATGCACATACAGGGCTCTATCAGCCGGTGTGAGCTAACCCTGGCGTCAGCCTGTTTTTGCGTTAGCGCCAGGTGAATTCAGTCTAGCGCCGGACTAACAGAATGTTTGCCTCCCGCTAGAAACGGGGAAAACCACTTAGCGCACAGTAATTGCAGGGCTGAAAAATTTGTTTCGTTCAGTTTCATTTCATTACGTTTTTAAATAATTTTGTTTTTGGAATTTCGTAACTAATTTCGTTTCGTATCGTTTTGGATTGATTTGAAATTTCGAATCGATTTCAAATTTCGAATCGATTTCAAATTCGATAGTTGACATCAATTATTCAAATTCATCTTTTATGATGATGACACAGTGTAAAATGAAATAAATTTGTTATATACTGTTTCGTTTCGAATTCGTATCGATTCGTTATTCGGAAGTACTTCCGAAATACGAATTATCAAATTTTGTTCTAAATTCCGAATCTTTCCGAAACGAATGCACATCTCTAGTAATTAACGACTCATAGCGTGAGCTTACTGTACTTACCGCGTCCTATACTTAACACGGGCAGCGCTACAGAGCACTTTCACTATTCTAACCAACTGCCCTTTGGTCATGGCGATAATTTTAACGCCGACGCTAATAGCAAACATTTACCTACTGCTCGACCCTGGTGTTAACTGATGGAAATGGAAGAAAAAAGGAAAAAAACTTCAAAAGTCTCAAAATTACCAGACAATTGAAAGGAATGCAGCGCAGGTGTGTCTCGGCTCGCTGGATGTAGTTTATGTGTAAAAGATGCATTGTATGGTTAAACCGGCGCGCTTCAGGGAAACGTGAGAAAATGCATTGTATGGTTAAACCGGCGCGCTTCGGGGAAACGTGAGAAGATGCATTGTATGGCTAAACCCACGCACTTCGGGGAAACGTGAGAAGATGCATTGTATGGTTAAATCCGCGCACTTCGGGGGAAACATGAGAAGATGCATTGTATAGGAAAACCTGCCATGTGTGAAGCCCATAGGATCCAATGGAAAAAATATTATTGTTTTTATCCATTATTTATTCAACCATTAATTTTTTTAATCTGCAGCAAAAAGCCTTTTTACTAATTGAATTTTTAGAATTTATTAGGTATTTTTCTGGTGAAATTTGGGGTTCCCATTATTTTTTAAAAAAGAAAAAAAAGAGGCTTTTTTTGCACTGGAACACATTTTTGTTTTTAACCATACAATGCATTATCACTGGTTCTCAGCCCAGTTTTTAGCGTTTCCCTAGTGCGTGCTAATGAATCCTGTACACGGACTCCCGCGGACAAGGTGATCTGTTGGTGGGTCATCAGGCGCCACCTTTTAGAGACTCACACTTGATTTATCATGTAGCGTTGTCGTTTTTCATCCACACCAGCTGACGGAACCCACAGTCCATGATCTGGTGGCTCGGAAAGAGACGCCACTTCCATTCAAAGTGAAAGCCAGATGGTATCAGGATAGTTTAGCGGGATACAGGTGATGGGTACAGATGCCGCGGTCAATGTGTGCCGCGATCACAGCAAAAAGTGACACAACCAGATATACAGGGGGTGGCTTATTTTGGGGGGCCAGACAGTGTATTGTTATGACTTAAACTGAATATACAGTTTCACCGGTGAATGTGCAGAACATAATAATAATACCTGGTTGTGCAGATGCCAGTTCTCAAAGTCGTTCTCGTTGCACTTTCTGCTGAAAATGGATTTATAATCGACTTTCACTAACTGCCATTCGGAGAGGAGACTGAAATGACCAAATACTCTGTTTGGGAGGAAAAAAAGGAAGAAAGAGTAAAAAGCCATGAAGTTAAACTCAACCAGACCCAGCGGTTCACTTTTAAGTCGGAGAAAGCATTTTTCTGCAAACAGCATTAACATTTTATTCATCTTCCTAATCTGCTCTAAGGAAGACGCCGAAATATATGCATCGTTTACGTTCCAAGCCTCCAATGGATTGAGAAGATCAAGGATCAATATTATTCCTGTGTCAAAGCGGTTTAACACGAGAGGAAGCTGTTTGCTTTTAACGTCGGCAGATGTGAGGGGAGACCACTACAGAAGAAACGCGCGAGCGACTCACAGACTTAAGGCAAAGTATCCCGCTGTAACGCAGAGCATTTGAAGGGTTTCAAAGCGGAGCAGATACAAAATATCCAATTTGTTGCCTGCCTGATCCAATCGAAATGAAACATTTCACATCCACTAATCTACGGGGCACCAAGATCCGGCGGGACTTTATATCACTGCACGTGCGGTGTTTACAGGATACCGCGTAGTAAATACTGTTGCAATTAGTTGTTTAATTATTGTTACATGATTACGCATCTAAATGGAATGGAGGAACAATGAGTCCTGGGCTTCCGATGCTGCATGTTAAGTGCTTACAGTGGCAAGAAAAAGTATGTGAACCCTTTGGGATTACGTGGAGTTTTGCACGAATTGCTCATAAAATGTGCTCTGATCTTCATCTAAGTCACAACAATTTGAAAAACACAGTCTGCTTAAAATAATACAACACAAACATTATATGTTTTCATGTGTTTATTGAACAGAACATGTAAACATTCACAGTGCAGGGTGGAAAAAGTATGTGAACCTTTGGACTTAATAACTAGTTGACCCTGCTTTGGCAGCAATAACATCAACCAAACGTTTCCTGTAGTTGCAGATCAGACCTGCACAACGATCTGGAGTAATTTTGGACCACTCCTTCACAAAACTGTTTCAGTGTAGCAATATTCTTGGGATGTCTGGTGTGAATCGCTCTCTTAAGGTCATGCCACAGCATTTCAATCGGGTTGAGGTCAGGACTGTGACTGGGCCACTCCAGAAGGCGTATTTTGTTTTGTTGAAGCCATTCTTTTGTTGAATTACTTGTATGCTTTGGGTCATTGTCCTGTTGCATCACCCATCCTCTGCGGAGCTTCAGTTGGCGGACAGATGGTCTTACGTTTTCCTGCAAAATGTCTTGATAAAATCTGGAATTCATTTTTCCATCAATGACAACAATCCGTCCAGGCCCTGAGGCAGCAAAGCAGCCCCAAACCATGA
The DNA here is from genome assembly GCA_009667805.1 of Leptobrachium leishanense. Lineage (NCBI taxonomy): Eukaryota > Metazoa > Chordata > Amphibia > Anura > Megophryidae > Leptobrachium > Leptobrachium leishanense. The sequence goes on from CM019068.1 coordinate 13,573,856, forward strand.
TGCTCCCTCCGCCATGTTTTACAGTGGGGATGAGGTTTTGATGTTGGTGTGCTGTGCCTTTTTTTCTCCACACATAGTGTTGTGTGTTTTTTCCGAACAACTCAATTTTGGTTTCATGTGTCCACAGAATATTTTGCCAGTAGTGCTGTGGAACATCATGGTGCTCTTTTGCAAACTTCAAACGTGCTGCAATATTCTTTTTGGACAGCAATGGCTTCCTCCGTGGTGTCCTCCCATGTACTCCATTCTTGTTTAATGTTTTCCTTATTGTAGATGTGTCAACAAAAATGTTAGCATGTGCCAGAGATTTCTGTAAGTCTTTAGTGGACACTCTAGGATTCTTCTTTACCTCATTAAGCATTCTGCGCTGTGCTCTTGCAGTCATCTTTACAGGACGACCGCGCCTAGGGAGAGTAGCAACAGTGCTGAACTTTCTCCATTTGTAGACAGTCTGTCTTACCGTGGGCACATGAACATCAAGGTTTTTGGAGATACTTTTGCAACCCTTTCCAGCTTCATGCAAGTCAACAATTCTTTTTTTGTATAATATCTTTTTTATTGAAATAGAGGATTGCATATAATCAAGGCATTATCAGTTCAATTACAGAATGATAAGTGAGATACAGAAAAGTACCGATAAAATAAGCTTATACCATCTAATGCAAGGTATTCTTATGAAAAGAAAAACAAGGAAGGAGAAAACAAAAGAAAAAACCGAAAACCATAAGGACAATAATACAATACAAAACAAAAACAAATACAAATACACAAGGTTGGGTCTTGTGATCCCTATGATCACATGGGAGAGTCTCGTTCATCTGCCGGCTCCAAAATACTGTCTCAGTCTACCAGCTCGTTCTCTGAGGGGAATACGGGGGATATGGCTCGCCTTTCATGGGACCTGGCTATGGCCTCCGGGTTATCCTTACGGTGTTTCATAACAAAGTCAGACCACCAGTACCACGTTTTAAAGTAAATATCATATTTGTTTTCCAGTGAGAGGTGGAGTTCCTCCATTTCCCTAACGCTGGAGACCCGATCTATCCATTCAAAGATTGTTGGTGGTGATTCCGATCTCCAGTGTCTGGGAATCAGGGATTTTGCTGAGTTAAACAAGTGGATCATTAGAGACTTAATATATCTATTCGGGGATAGGGGGACCACATGTAGGAGAGCCGCTTGCGGGGTGAAGGGGATTTCCATAGAAGTGATTTCGGTAACATAGGTGAACACCACCTCCCAGTAGGGTACTATAAACGGGCAGGACCACCAAATATGAATGAACGTTCCTTTCGCCAGCCCACATCTCCAACAATCCGGGGACACACCCGGGTGCATCAACGCTAATCTGTTAGGTGTGAGGTACCATCGTGATAGCAATTTATAATTCATTTCTTGTACTTTCAGGTCTCTGGACGAATGGAAAGTGATATGAAAGATATCCAACCAAGCTCGTTCGGTCAAGGGAGGGGGCGTCTCGATTTCCCACTTAGTAGTGTAGGAGGGTAGGTCTGGGTATTCCGCAGCCATCAGGAGGGCATATATTAATGAAAGGAGGTGAGGTGGTGGGGGTCTTGAGTGCAGAGGTTTTCAAAGGGGGACAGAGTAGATCTGTACGGTTGGTGTGCAGTCAGGCTGGACCAGAAGTGTTTGAGTTGGAGATAGCGATATGCCTCCATTGGGGACGGTTTCCGCTGTGGCACCAATTGCTCTAAGGGTAGAAGCGTGCCCTCAACAGTGCACGTCTGAATCGTTAGATAAGGGCCATCATAGTCAATGTCAAGGAATGAGGGTTGGCGGCCGGGTAGGAAGTCAGGGTTGCTGGTTATGGGGGTAAGGGGGAGGGGAGTGGGGAGAGATCCAGTCTGTGACGATAGCGGCGCCATAACCTCAGAGTCGGGGATATCGTTGGGTGCGGCGTCGGGCAGATAGTGGTGTGTGAGACCGTTTGCCAAGGTGCTGAGGCAATGGGGACTTGGAGGAATTTTTGTTCAAGGGGGACCCACAGCTTATGGGGAGGGGACATGGACCAGTCTGATAGGCGAAGGAGCAGTGCGGCCACATAGTAATATTCCATGTGGGGTGTACTCAATCCTCCCCGGTGTTTAGGGCGGGTCAGTAAGCGAAAGGCCAACCTGGGTCGTTTGTCAGCCCATATAAACTTTCCAAATAAGCTGCGTAGTGTGTTGAAAAATGAAGGGGTAACATGGATAGGGAGAGTCTGGAATAAGTAGAGGAACTTAGGTAGTATGGACATCTTTATTATATTAATCCTTCCAAACCAAGAAAAGTGGGGCTTATCCCATGCCTGCAGGTCGCTCCGTACTTTGTGTAAGAGAGGTTCATAGTTAAGAGTGTATAATAAAGTAAGGTCAGAGGGGAGCCGGAGGCCCAAGTATGTGATAGCTTCTGATTGCCACGAGAAGGGGAAGAGTGATCTGATCTGCAAACGAGTGGCGTCAGGGATGTCCACTCCAATTGCCTCGCATTTAGTAGTGTTAATCTTAAAATTAGAAACCGCGGCATATAAATGGACTTCCCGCAAAAACGCGGGGAGAGATTGTAAGGGATCTATGATCGTCAGTAGCACATCGTCCGCAAAGGCAGAAACTTTATACTCGTGTAAGGGGCCATTGTATCCTCGAATACATTCATTGTCCCGTAACCTCTGTAAGAAAGGTTCCAGTGTAATAATAAACAGTATCGGGGAGAGTGGACATCCCTGACGCGTCCCGTTCCGGACCGACAAGGGGCTGGAGAGTGAGCCGTTTACGCGAAGGAGGGCCGTAGGGTTACTGTAGAGTGCCGAAACCCAGGCCAGCCAGCGAGGCCCCAAACCTAGTTTTGCTAGAACCGCTATTAAGAATGACCAATCTACTCGGTCGAACGCCTTTTCGGCATCGACCGAGAGAAAGAGCATAGGGGTAAAGCTGACCCGAGATATATGAAGAAGGTTTATGGCTCTCAGAGTGTTATCCCGAGCACCTCTAAGAGGTACGAATCCCACTTGGTCGGGATGGATTAGAGAGGGGAGTATAGGGTTAAGTCTCCGGGCCAGCATTTTTGCCATAAGCTTTATGTCGTTATTTATTAGAGAGATGGGGCGGTAGTTAGAGCATGATAAAAGGTCTTTACCAGGTTTCGGTATAAGCGAGATTGTTGCTCGGAGAGCTTCAGCGGGGAAACTAGTCTCTTCGTCAATCGCGTTAAAGGAGCGGAGAAGGTAGGGGCCCAATGACTTCAGGAAGGTCCGATAGTACCCAATAGAAAAGCCATCAGGACCCGGACTTTTCCCTGTCGGGGTAGCTTTAAGCGCCTCCGCCAATTCCTCAGATGTGAAGGGGACATCCAGTGCCTCAGCTTGGTCTGGGGAGATAGTAACATCCAAGGCTTTAGCCAGGTAATCCGCCATAAGCTTAACTGGAGGGGGTGAGTCCCTAAGATTATATAGGGAATGATAGTAGGTATGGAACTCAGCTATAATTTCGTCATTGAGATGCGTGACGGAGCCGTCGGAGCGTCTAAGTTTGGGGATGTAGGTAGACTGATACTTCTGGCGTAGGGCTCTCGCCAATAGTTTGCCACATTTATTACCATGAAGGTAATAAGAGCGTTTAGTAAGGAGGAGCGACCTACATGCATGGTGATGGAGCAGTTCCCTCAGTTCTGATCGGAGGGAGGACAGGGCGGAATAATGTTCAGCGGATGGAGTGGTCTTGTGGAGGGTCTCAAAAGTTTGTATATCCGCAAGCAAAGATTGGATCTTGTCTCCCCTATCCCTTTTACATCGGGCCCCCAGCTGTATCAGCTGACCCCGAAGTACACTCTTATGTGCTTCCCACAGTAAGGGATCTGTGACTTCCCCATTATCATTCTCGTCAAAGTAGTGAGTAATGGCCTCCGTGAGATACTCCCGGTGGACCACGTCTTTCAGAAGAGATTCATTAAGACGCCATTGGTATTGTCTAGGGGGTAGGTCAGGGACTTCGAGGTCCATCAACACTGGGGCGTGGTCTGACCAAGTGATACTCCCTATGGACACAGTGCGAATTAAATGAAGGGTATGATGAGACATGAGAAAAAGGTCCAGACGGGAGTAAAATCTGTAATCGCGCCCAGCGGGGTGCATTGCTCTCCAACAATCTACTAATTGAAACGTCTGTAACAGTTGGTGGAATCTCCTCCGTTTAGATGGCTGTGACGCTCCCGGGGAAGAAGCAGCTTCCTTCGGGGAGTCCGGGGAGATATTAAAATCTCCTCCACAAAATAGAGGGCCTTCAGCAAACGTAGCGAGTTTGTTCAAAATTTTTCTGAGCGCAGTGCATTGATGAGTGTTGGGAAGATATAGATTTGCCAGCGTGACCAGTCTAGCTCCGATATGCCCCTTAATAAAGATGAAACGGCCCTGTGGGTCTGTCATCTGGGAGATGCATGTAAAAGGGATATGTGAAGCTACCAGAATAGCCACCCCTCTAGATTTTGACGCCTCAAAGTTACTATAGAAGCCCTGGGTAAAGTAAGCTGAGCGCAAAGTTGGAGCACTGTCTAGCCGAAAATGAGTTTCTTGCAAGAAGGCAAAATCGCACTTTTGCTTACGGAGATCAGCCATAGCGATCCGCCGCTTAGCCGGGTGGTTCAGTCCCCTGACATTCAGGGATATAAGTCGTATTTTAGCCATAATCTAAAAAAGTGTCCCTAAAAAATTTACAGTGTTGGAGAGAATGCACTCCCCTGCGCTGGCTTATCGCAAGCGGTTCCGGCACGGACAAGTCGTACATGTTGCATTGACCCAAATAGACATACAGTAATAAAGACCAAAATACAGACAATAAAAAAATCATAAACCGCACCATACAGTGCAGAACACATAGTGAAGATCGGTGTGGGTACCCGCGTAGGGTACAGACCCATATGGGGTCAATCCAGCAAGATGAGAGTGTGGAACAGCCGTTCCAGGCATACTGGTGAAATTCAAACACCGCAAGGGGGGTGGTGTAAAACACAAACAAAATACGCAACATGAAAACCTTAGGGGGTGTAAAATAAACGAAATACAGCACTACAATTAAAGTAGTGTAACAGCCTCCTAATTCTGCCGCACCCGGGCAAATGTAAAATATGCTTAACCATCGAGTGTCGTCCTTGGCAGAAGGACATAACCACAGGACACGTCCCGTCATCTAATATCTTATAGCAGAAAAAAAAGCACAAAACTGAAAAAAAACGCAAAACAGGAGAACAAGAGATGTAGAGCCATGTGGACACTCCCAAGGGCTTTGGGCCTCCGTCCTTGGAATGTAGGTGTCGTAATGGACCTGCCGGTCGTTGTAGCCAATACAGTGGAAGGGGGAGTAGGAAACCAGAAAGAGGGGGAGAACTTCTCAGGAGTCCTGCCTCGCCGGGCCAAAGGACGGGTGGAGTCCTGGGTCTGTTGCCTCATCCCTGAGGGGGTGGCGGTTCTTCGGTTTACGGACTGCTTGCCATTTTTGCCGTTGGGGCTTGGGAGGGGGTAAATCCAGTAAATCTCCTCCATGCCAATTTGCGACCTCCACCTGCGGTAGGTCCAGAGCGCGAATAAACTCAGGCACATCTCCAGGTTCCATTATAGTCATGAGCTGATTATCCCTCCGTACAGTAAGAGCAAAAGGGTAGCCCCACCTGTATCTAATGTCTCGATCTCTGAGGACATCCGTGATCGGTTTAAGGTGTCTCCGAGCTTGCAGAGTGAATCTGGAAAGATCTTGGTAGACTTCAATCGCGTGTCCATCATGTGTGATTGATCGTTTCTTTCTGGCCGCTTGCATGATCTCTTCCTTGAGCGGGAAATGATGTATGCGGCAGATGATATCTCTTGGGGGTGCTGACGGGGCTCCCCGTGGGCGCAGCGCCCTATGTGCTCTATCAAGCAGTATCGGCGTATCAGGCGGGCGTTCGAGGAGCGCATTAAATAGAGTTCGTAGAGTGAGGGGTATATCTTCTGCGTCCTCCGGTTCAGGGACGCCTCTAATACGGACATTGTTGCGGCGCCCTCTATTATCTAAGTCGTCTACTGAGCGGCGTAGGTCAGTAACATATCGAGACTGTTCATTTATTTGGGCCTGAAGTCTGTCTAGGTGAGCCATGGAAGCGTCTCTGTCCTCTTCTAAATCCTGCACTCTGCCTCCCAGCTGTCGCACATCAGCCCCTAGTTCAGCGAATTTTGCATCAAATTTCGCCTCAAAGCGTGAGAATAAAGATTCCAGGTCTCTCTTAGTGGGAAGGTGGCGCAGGGTCTCCCTTACCTCCGCCGTTGGTATGTCGCTCAGAGAGGAAGTCCGGCTGTCCTGCAGATCGTCCTCCGATTCTACCATGCGGTCCCCGGCCGCCGCCATCTTGGTTTTGCGGCCTTGTGAGGAAGCAGCCTGTGATCCGCGGAGATAGTGGCGCATCGGGGAGCTCCCGGTCAGCGCTGGTGCGTGCGGGAGGGTCACTGAGGCAGCGGCTCGTTTTGTTTGTCCCGTGGGACGTCTTGCGGACATTCGTAGTGCTTATTTGGTGCGCCCGGGTGCAGAGCTGCAGAACTAAGCGGCCATCTTGCTTCGCGTCCAGGCCACGCCCCCAAGTCAACAATTCTTGATCGTAGGTCTTCTGAGAGCTCTTTTCTGCGAGACATGGTTCACATCAGGCAGTGCTTCTTGAAACCAGTAAACCCAAAACTGGTGTGTGTTTTTAAAGGGCAGGACAGCTTTCAGCAACACATCCAATAATATCACACTGATTGGAACTCAAGGTCACTCCTGGCTCCAATTAGCTCTTGGAGAAGTCATTAGGCTAAGGGTTCACATACTTTTTCCACCCTGCACTGTGAATGTTTACATGTTATGTTCAATAAACACATGAAAACATATAATGTTTGTGTTGTATTATTTTAAGCAGACTGTGTTTTTCAAATTGTTGTGACTTAGATGAAGATCAGAGCACATTTTATGACCAATTCATGCAAAACTCCACGTAATCCCAAAGGGTTCACATACTTTTTCTTGCCACTGTACTCAAAGGCAACTCCTAAACCCATAAAGAAATATTTATTTGGTGGTTGTGATGGTTTTCACTTAGAACTCTGGCCACTTGGACCTGAAAATGCTTTTGGGACATATTGGGACCGTGGGTTTTATTGGGTTTGACGGTTGCTCAGCCCCCTCCTATGTCCCAAACTCCCAATCACCCTCTGCCCTCATCAGTGCAGGGTGTTTATGTTTATGTGTTGTTGTTGGGTGTGTGTGTGTCAGTAGGGCCTTTTGTACCCTCCCTTTGCGATATAATATGTTCTTTGAAAGCTGTGACAGCTTTGAGTGCTCATTGTTTGCCTAGACAAGCATTGCCTCTCCTATCAGACTGTTGTGTGTTTGTGCTATTTGTTTTCTGTCTTATCTGGATGGTGTGGTGCCCACCTTGCCATTGTAATGTCTTTTATTGTTTATGTCTTCAATTTGGGTTTGGACGATAGCTGGATGCACATCAGAGGGGGACCCAGGAGGAGTAGGGGACACAAGAGTGTCATGTTTCATTGGTCTCCGGGTCCCTCATTGCACTGTATATATCTTGGCTCATAGGATTCATTAAAGCCCACTTGCTTTTAATCACAAATTTGAATTCTGTCTCACTATAAGTGCTCTATTATGTACCATCCTTAAGGTTCGGCTTAGGCTGGGGTCAGACGAACACAGTGCGAACGCGCGTGCAGCCGCACTTTGTTACGGCCGCAGTAGCAGCAAATGACATCCAATGACGGCCAATATACGAAGTACGGCCGCACAAAAGTTTGACCGCGCAACGCAAGCGGCAAAGGAACGCATTTTTTAGAGAACGTAGAACCGCTAGTACTGACGTACAGATTGCGCTGCGCCCGCTGCGCGGCATGTGTGCGTGATTAGGAGACGTCAGACGCTGCACATGTCCGGCCAACATCACGTCCATTTGTTTTTAATAGCTCCGTCAAAAATCACGGCCGAAATTGCGCACCGTATGACCGCTATCGCGTCTTCCGTGAAAAAGTGCATCAATGCACTTTTTGACGGTAGACGTGAAAAATGCGTTCGTCTGACCCTAGCCTAAGAAGTAGAGAAAACATGGAAGACTGCTGGTGGGAGAATGGATGTTCTACAAGGAAGTAGCATTACGGACATACCCAGTCTGGGGCGTGAGATACGTTACCGTGGTGCGGCGTTTCAGATCGATTTTTCAGATCGTATTGGAGGCATTTTTGGTAATTTTTCAGATGTGTTCGGCGGTTTCCCATACGATGCAGCGGGTTTTCCCTGCATTTCGGGGACCCTGGGGTGAATGCTGAATTCCCTGCAGTGTCGGGGAATTTGATTCCCCGAAGTGCGGGGAACGAGAGAGCACCAAAAGGTACTCTCTGAATAACCACGTAAAGGTGAAAAAAAGCAATTATTGGATAATTGACCCATTGGTCCCTATACATATGGTTACAATTGTTGTTTGTTCTCCTGAGGAGACATTCATAACAAAACAAACATGAGACAAACAAAGCACATGTAAGATATCAGCAACAGCAAATAAACACAATAGGGACATTGCATGTTTTGTGGTAGTGGCCCCTCTAAGTTTTATATCGTGGGAAACGTTGTTTGGAAATATCTGGGGGAGCCGAAGCTGCTGACCCCCGGTTTACAGTGACAAATGAAAAGATACGTAATTAAATGCAAACTAAGTGATGGAGAACACAAAGAGCAGCAAAGAAAGAAGTCACCGCCAGCTCGTGTGATGGAAGCGGCTTTGTATCGTGCATGTAGAATGTAGGAGTTTCACGAGGAAAGCATCGACTCATAATGTCAAAATCGCGAGGAGACTTAATGGGAAAGAAGGTCATCTTATTGTAGAATTACCATGACAACCAAAAATGTATATGAAGAGCAAAGTGATAAACAGAGAGGGAAAGTGTTGTGAGGGAAAAAAAAAATCTCCTGTGAAAGCGAGCTAAATACTATATGGTATGTATAGATTAACCGCACGGTGAGATAATACAATAGCAGTTATCAGATGTGAGTGGTGGGGAGATTCTGGACCCACTGGAAGAAATTGGGTCAAAATACTCAATTTTTTCAGGTGTAATAGAATGTTTCTGAATCATTACCTTGCCCCATCCCCCACACGTTTGTCTGTTTTTTGTATCTTCCGTAAAATGATGCACACAGATTTTTATTTATTAATTTTTTTGGAAAGGATTTTACCAGGAAGGATACATTGATATTTCTCTAATTTTTAAGTATGTCCTGGGTGGCGAGTATGTACCGTCAGGTGTCTTGCCCAAGGACACTTACTGGAGAGGTGCTCTGGCCGGGATCAAACCCATGTCTCCACAGGCTCTCTCCACAGTTATAGAGCAGTGATGTTACCTCTACTCCACCCAGCCAGTACTGAATGAAGCATATGCTCCAAAAAATGATGCAAAGGATGAAGCATATGCTCCAAAAAATGATGCACAGAATGTAGCATGTGCTGCAAAAATGATGTAGAGAATGAAGCATATGCTCCACAAAATGATGCATAGAATGAAGCCTATGCTGAAAAAATGATGCACAGAATGAAGCATATGCTCCAAAAAATGATGCATAGAATGAAGCATATGCTGCAAAAATGATGCACAGAATGATGCATATGCTGCACAAAATGATGCATAGAATGAAGCATATGCTGCAAAAATGATGCACAGAATGAAGCATATGCTCCACAAAATGATGCATAGAATGAAGCATATGCTCCAAAAAATGATGCACAGAATGAAGTATAGCCTCCAAAAATGATGCAGAGAATGAAGTATAGCCTCCACAAATGATGCACAGAATGAAGTTTAGCCTCCACAAATAATGCACAGAATGAAGCATATGCTGCAAAAATGACACAGAATAAAGTATATTTTCCACAGGGTGAAGCATATACTGCAACAATTATGCATAGGCTGAAGCATATAATGCAGACAAATGCATGAAAATGGCTCCAAAAAATGCCCATTGACTAGAAATGATGCACTGAATGATGCATAGACCCCAGTAAAGAGGTGGAGCAGCATTTCCATTTTGTTCAATCACTTTTCATATTCTGAATTTATCTAAAGATATCAGATTACATTCGGCTCAATTTGGGATATTTTTATTCGGAGTGCGATTGCGATTGGGTTCAGATGTCGGTGATTTGGATCCACCTGAATTGCCGATAGTTATAGAATATCAATTCAGACTGAACCAAATCGCACATCTCCAATTCCAAACCGAGCTCAACTTCTCGGCCAGGTTACCGTGTGCTCCGGCGCTCTCCAAACTGCGTATACCTCGGGAGGATAATGAGCGATTCCATTTTTATTCTATTTACAGAGATATATATAGCTGTGTGTATCTAGATATATGTGGGTCTCTGGCAGAGGTTTCACATTGTGCATTTTTAATATGCTCGGAGTTGGTAGATGACTTCTAGCGATGCCAGGCAGGCAGGTACACAAGACTGAGCGCGTCTAATGGAATCCATCCATCTGGTGACTGAACGTCAAAATCCCCTCTACCAGTGACAGCCTGCGTGCAGCTATTTGCTCCATGAATAATACAGATTCATTAAGATGCATGAGCAGAGACGATAATTAGCCAAAACCGTTTTCAAAAAATGAAAATAGATGCATTAGAATTACAAATGTAGTCAATACGGTTGGCAGTGTCTTCCAATTCAATAAGAACGTGGCCCTTTTATCGGATTTCTGTAAGGGGGGATTAGATCGTATTATACATTGTAAGACAATGGCCCATCGCTGCAACGTGCGGTCCGGGCCAAGGTCGAGCCACTCGCTGAAAAGCAAGGGTTAATGCTGGTGAAACGGTGCAAGAGGAGTTCGCCGTCTGCAATTTAAAGAACGGAAATTAGAATATAAATTACCAAACTGGGAAAAAAAAATCCTGGCGCTCAATATTTAATGGAATAATAATTGCTAATTAAACAAAGTTATTATTTTTTTCTGTTTTTATTTTTTCACTTTCTATTTTGAGTTTTTGTTTTATTTTCCTCCAACTTAAAGGGATATTCTACTAAAAAATAGAGTTTTCCTTTATTTGCCTTAAACAATTGGGCAGATCCCACTGACAGCCTCCATACAATAATTTTTTAATATTTTTTTTCTCTGTTTTGGTGATTTTACTCACCTATCCCCCCCCCCCCTCGCCGCGCATTGCTCCTCCTCTTCGGCTCAGGTACTCCCGAACACGGAAGTCTCTGAAGCTTTTCTGTGCAATTTTGCTAGGCTTGTGCACCGATTTTTTTCGGTTCGATTCGGTTCGATTTGTTCGGATGTTTAAAATTTTCGATTCGGCTCGTTTCGACCGATTTCTCTTTCGGTTCGGTTCGGTTCGGTTCGTTTTTCGTGCGCATTTTTTTTTCGGAATATCGACCATTTTTCGTGTTTTCGGGTCACTTTGCTCGTTTTTTGTATAGACTTTTCGTGATTTCGGAAATTTTCGTTTTTTCGGAACGTCTGTTCTCCTCGTTTCAAAGTGTCTAACTCTATTCGTTTTGACGTAAACTACTATGGTTTACTTTTTTTATACTTTATATATTTTTTTATAATAAATTTTTGGTTTGTTTTTCGGATCCGATAATTCATTCTGTCGATACGATAATTCTGGCGATTCTATCGTGTTTTTTTTTTATTAAATAAAGATCCTTTTTTTCTTATGAATATACATTTCACAACTTTATTTAATCATATTAAAATGATTTGAAAGCCAAGGAACAAAAAAAAAATGAAAACGATTTAAAAAACGCTAAACTGAAACAAGTGATACGCATTTACAAATACAAAATTTACAGAATCAGCGATATAACCGATAATAGTTAAATATACGATTTCCAGAATTACCGAAATGGAACCGAAATCACGAATGGAACCGAAATCACGAATAGAGCAAAAATAAATTTTGATTTGACACATTTCAAGTCCATAGGAAAAATCCGAAATTTTTTCGTTTCGGCTCGGAAAACTTTTCGGATCTGTCGGTTTTCGGGTCCGATCCGATTCGGAAATTCGGCCGAATCCGAAGACACGAATCGGGAAATTTCGTGAAAATTCCGAAATTCCGAAACCCGAAACGCACATCCCTAATTTGTGTTTCTATGCAACTCGCAGAAAAAGCACCCGGATCTGAGCTAATAGAAAATTCCACAGAGTCGTGCTCAGTCTCAGGATATAAACAGTATATACGGAAAGGAGTCAGCACGGTATGGGTTAAGAGAAAATAGTGGTCATAGAATAGCCAGGGATCAGAACACCAGAGAGGGACGTCATTACAAGTCAGGGTCATACACGGAATAACAGCAGTGAAATAATAAACCAGAAAACAAAAGCCTAACAAAGGAAAACCAAAATAAACAAAGGACACGGCGATAGGAGTAACAAACAAACAGAGGGAAACAGAGAACCAAAAATATACAAACAGAACAGGAACTTGCATCAAGCAGGAATCACAGAGCAACACTGAAAGGGCAGGATACAGAATGACTCAAAATCATGGAGCAATGCATTATGGGAGAAGTGCTCTTAAATAGGGAGTGGATCAGAACATCAGAGAGACAGGTGAGTGAACTGACTGCAAACAAGAATCCCCTGGGCTGGAACCCAGGAACAAAAATCCGAACCGGAACAGCTCACCAACAGGTGCCAGGGCTGGAAATGTGACACTATGTAACAATGTAAGACAGATCTTCTGTCATTCTGACTTTTTGTACTTCTGTACGGCGTCTTTTGATGATTATGCCGTGTCTGGACCAAAAAACAAATTTATACCAAAAAATGATACACCATTACAATTACTCCAGAGCAATAAAAAGCGGATTGTTCTGGTGTTTTAGACCCGTCTTGACTTGCGAAACTCAACTACTGTCCCGACGTCTGCTTTACATTTAGATGGTGGTGGGTTGTTGTTGTTGTTGTTCTTTTTGTTTTCCTATGCATGGGTCTAGGGATTTTTTTATGTTTTTAAATCTGCATTTGTGCTGCCCTGACCTTTTAATGGATTTTCATTATGTATCGTGTGCTGTCTGCCCTGACCTCGTAACTGTTTATCAATATTGGACAAATGGTGCCTGCACCGAGCTTGCAATGGCTCATCAGTGGTGAGGATGCGACCTCTTCCCTGACCTTTTAATTGCTTCCAAATGCTGGATCTTTGCTCCCTGGCCTGATCTACTGATTGCTTCTCAATATGTAACCCATAAATACACAGAGTCGATCTGCCATTACGAAACCGTTGTTCACACTGATCTAAAAGAAGATCAGATACATGGATAGCAGTGAGCCCTATCCAGTCTATCATGCGCGTCTTGTCTGTCGCTCACCATATACAGAAAATTAGCCCACACCGGGGGATCAGCAAGCTTGACCCTCCAGATGCTTTGGAACTACATTTCCTATTAGACTCGGCCAATCTAAAGAGCAGCTGAGCATCATGGGAGATGACAGTTTTAATGCATCTGGAGGGCCAAGGTTGCCGGCCCCTGCCCTATGCAGTTCCTCATAAAAGACACACAGACCATCTACAAGATTGCATCAAGTATTACAATTATTATTATTATTATTATTCTTTATTTATAAAGCGCCAGCATATTCCGCAGCGCTGTACAATAAGCACAGTATAGACAGGGTTACAATACATTGAACAACATTTGACAAACAGTACAGGAGGAGATGAGGCCCTATTCCCGTAGGAACTCACAATCTGGGAGGGTTGGGGTTGGAAACAGGAGGAGAGGACTGTAAGGTGAGAGTGATTGATGATTGCGTCAGTGAGTTGGGGGGGGTCGGCTTCCCTAAATAGGAATGTTTTAAGAGAGCGTTTGAAGGAAGAGAAGTTAGGGGAAAGTCTGACAGCACGAGGGAGAGCGTTCCAGAGAGTGGGGGCTGCGCGTGAGAAATCCTGCAGTCTATCATGGGAAGAGGTGATGCGGGGAGAAGCTAGGCGCAGGTCACTGTTTGACCTTAGGGAGCGGGCTGGGGTGTATTTGGTGATTAGTGAGGACAGGTAGTGGGGCGCTGAGTTAGTGAGGGTTTTGTAGGTAACAATAAATGTTCCCATTCACTAAAGACTTTAAGATAAAATCCCTGGTCAGATTTCTATATATCCATTGGTTCTACCATTTTTATGGTTGCGATTCTGGTGCTGGCTAAAGCTTGCGTATGACCCAAACGTGCGGGATAAAATTGCAATAAACAAATCATGAATAAATAAATTATTCAGGCTTATCTCGGGGAATCTGCATACTAACCAACCTCCCCCCTTGTGTAAATGAGGTAATAGCCTTCCATTGGATAATTACTGCAGTGAATAATATGTTTCAGCATAAAATGAGTCATGTGACTCCCTGAATATACTGAATGAGCAGGTTTTTTAAATCAATGGGTTTTTTTCTCCCCTGATGGCACAGCGGGCATATTCCAAGATGGCAATGCCAGGATTCATCGGGCTCAAATTGTGCGAGAGTGGTTGAGGGAGCATGAGACATAATTTCCACACATGGATTGGCCACCGCACAGTCCAGACCTTAACCCCATTGAGGTTAATCTTTGGGATAATGTGCTGGAGAAGACTTTACGCAGCGCCGCAACTCTCCCATCATCAATACAAGATCTTGGCCACAAATTAATGCCACTCTGGATGCCAATAAATGCTGTGACAAGAGCTTATCCACACAATGCCACGGCGAATGCGTGCCGTGATTACAGCAAAAGGCGACACAACCACATGTTACAGCGTGTGACTTTATTTTGGCCGGGCAGTGGGTATTCACCATAGAAAGAGAACTTTGCGGTTTTGTAGATACAAATAATTTAGTAAAAGATCGACATTTCAGCCCTTAATGAAACTTTTCCGGAGTTCCAGTTGGGACCACATTGGTCAATCTGTTAGTTCATTATATGTGTTGGGAAATCTCGGAGTGCTGGTCCTGTGGTTATGGTGTTGATAAGTAGGGATGTGCGTTTCGGGTTTCGGAATTATCACAAAATTTCTCGATTCGTGCATTCGGATTCAGCCGATTTTACAAAAGTTTTCAGATCCGAATTTTCTGAAAACGAAACATTTACGAAACGAAACGAAAATGTGTTTGGAATTTTCGAATGGACTAGAAATGTGTAAAATCGAAAATCATTTTCGTTCCATTCGTAATTTCGGCTCCATTCCTGATTTCAGTTCCATTTTAGTAATTTCGGACAACGTATTTTTTGGTTATATCGCTGATTCTGTAATTTTGTATCATTCCCATCTCAATGTATCCTTCTTGTAAAACATGAGAAATCTCAATGGCAGAATTATCGTATCGACAGAATTATCGGATCCAAAAAAACATTAGTTTACGTCAAAACGAACCGACACTTTGAAACGAGGAGAACAGACGTTCCGAAAAACACAAAAATTTCCGAAATTACGAAAAAAGTCGATACGAAAAACAAAACTAAAACAAAACGAACCGAAATGGAAATCGGGCGAAACGAGCCGAAACGAAAATTTACAAAATACGAATGAACCGAATCGAACCGAAAAAAAAAATCGGTGCACAAGTCTATTGATAAGCGGACGGAGTGCTGGTCCTGTGGTTATGGTGTTGATAAGCTGACGGAGTGCTGGTCCTGTGGTTATGGTGTTGATAAGCGGACAGAGTGCTGGTCCTATAGTTATGGTGTTGATAAGCTGACGGAGTGCTGGTCCTGTGGTTATGGTGTTGATAAGCTGACAGAGTGCTGGTCCTATAGTTATGGTGTTGATAAGCTGACGGAGTGCTGGTCCTGTGGTTATGGTGTTGATAAGCTGACAGAGTGCTGGTCCTATAGTTATGGTGTTGATAAGCTGACAGAGTGCTGGTCCTGTGGTTATGGTGTTGATAAGCTGACAGAGTGCTGGTCCTATAGTTATGGTGTTGATAAGCTGACAGAGTGCTGGTCCTGTGGTTATGGTGTTGATAAGCTGACGGAGTGCTGGCCCTGTGGTTATGGTGTTGATAAGCTGACGGAGTGCTGGTCCTGTGGTTATGGTGTTGATAAGCGGACGGAGTGCTGGTCCTATAGTTATGGTGTTGATAAGCTGACGGAGTGCTGGTCCTGTGGTTATGGTGTTGATAAGCGGACAGAGTGCTGGTCCTATAGTTATGGTGTTGATAAGCTGACGGAGTGCTGGTCCTGTGGTTATGGTGTTGATAAGCTGACAGAGTGCTGGTCCTATAGTTATGGTGTTGATAAGCGGACGGAGTGCTGGTCCTATAGTTATGGTGTTGATAAGCTGACGGAGTGCTGGTCCTGTGGTTATGGTGTTGATAAGCGGACAGAGTGCTGGTCCTATAGTTATGGTGTTGATAAGCTGACGGAGTGCTGGTCCTGTGGTTATGGTGTTGATAAGCTGACAGAGTGCTGGTCCTATAGTTATGGTGTTGATAAGCGGACGGAGTGCTGGTCCTATAGTTATGGTGTTGATAAGCTGACGGAGTGCTGGTCCTGTGGTTATGGTGTTGATAAGCTGACAGAGTGCTGGTCCTATAGTTATGGTGTTGATAAGCTGACAGAGTGCTGGTCCTGTGGTTATGGTGTTGATAAGCTGACAGAGTGCTGGTCCTATAGTTATGGTGTTGATAAGCTGACAGAGTGCTGGTCCTGTGGTTATGGTGTTGATAAGCTGACGGAGTGCTGGTCCTGTGGTTATGGTGTTGATAAGCTGACAGAGTGCTGGTCCTATAGTTATGGTGTTGATAAGCTGACAGAGTGCTGGTCCTATAGTTATGGTGTTGATAAGCTGACAGAGTGCTGGTCCTGTGGTTATGGTGTTGATAAGCTGATGGAGTACTGAGGCACAGAAAGATAATACAATTGTGTCAAGTGCACAACAGCTTGTGGAGATATATATACATAGTCATACGCTACAAAGAAAGTGATTCCCTGCCTCCTCTCACTTCTTTCAGAAGGACACATAGCTTCCTATATCCTTCTGCTGGACCTGTAGGAGCTTGTGATCATGCTTGAGTGTCAGATGACACCCCATAGAGTCCAAAGGACTGTGTCTACGCCTGTAGAATATGAGATGCTTTTAACACTCTTACCCCTAGATCTCTGGCAAGCGATGTAGAAAAAACACAATCCACGATGGACCTTGTTTATGTTGAGAGATTTCCACCTTTCACAAGGGTCTGACTCTAACGTCACCGAGGAGGCAGGGGGATTAAAAGCCGCGCTTTCATATAGGTCATCGGTCGATGGCGTTTCTGTAGACACTTAAGACAAAGATTTTCATTATTTGTGTAATTCTGGAAGTTAAAGTGACCCCTGCGGATTCGGATTCTGAACAGACACATTGTACAGCAATAGGAGACGCGCAACGCAGAGCGAGGGCGGCTGCGTGAAAGGCTTTGTTCGGCTGCCATGGTGCGTCTGATTTACACCCGGGCAGGCAGAGCTCCAGCAACAAAGGCAACGAGCGCCGACTGCCAAACCGTTTCCGAAATGAATTGTGACTGCGTTAAATAAAGACCCAGATAAAAGCATCCGAGGCCGACGCGTCCCTCTCCCGCGACCTGCCGGGCTCTTTTTTTATTATTATTGTTATTGTCGCTGCTATTTGCCGTTAACGAGATGGTTAATTAACAGGAAGCCCAGGAAGAGCGGACTTGCCTGCAGATTTATGATCGAGCAATTTTGGAAAGGTCAGTCGCGGCTCCGCTATAATTAAACTTTTCATTAATTTTTCAAATGCACAATACCCTGCGCATAATGTACAAATTGACCAGCTGCCCTCGCCATCAATTATTTATCACAAATGTTTCAATATTAATGATAATTAAAACCACGTCTCGGAGGCGGCGCAGATGGCTCAGAGAAACCTCAGCAACCTGCGCAACACGCAGAAACAGTCAGCACTTATTGCAGATAAACAACTCTTCTATATTTACAGAATAACAATGAAAACATCCAGAAAAGAAACATTTCAAAAAAGTTCTAAATCGATTTACATTTTAATGAGAGAAATAAGTATTTGATACAGATTGATACAGGTACGCCTTGCAAGACAGGTGCCATCGTGAGCCACAGATTGTAGTCCGCCCCACAGCCAATCACACGCAGTGCGTGCAGGCTGCCGGGCGGCGCCGAGCTGGCCCACTGAAGACCGTATGGCATACCTGAATGCCCTGCGTCTTCAAAGCCTTCCCGCTGCCAGGACAGTATAGTATGTTCGGGGCAGCAAGGGGTTAAAGGGACTGCTTGTTACCTGTATAAAAGACATCTGTCCACAGAAGCAATCAGATTCCAAACTGTAGTGTCCACCTTGGCCAAGACCAAAGAGCTGTCCATGGACGTCAGGGACAAGATTGTAGATCTATACAAGGCTGGAATGGGCTCCAAGACCATAGCCAAACCGCTTGGCGAGAAGGTGGCAACAGTTGGTGCGATTCTTCGCAAATGGAAGAAACACAAAATAACTGTCAATCTCCCTCGGTCTGGGGCTTCGTGCAAGATCTCACCTCATGGAATTTCAGTGATCATGAGAATGGTGAGGAATCAGCCCAGAACTACACGGGAGGATCTTGTCAATGATCTCAAGGCAGCTGGGACCATAGTCACCAAGAAAACAAATGGTAACACACTACGTTGTGAAGGACTGAAATCCTGTAGTGCCCACAAGTACCTCCTCCTCGAGAAAGCAAATGTACAGGCAAGTCTGAAGTTTGCCAACGAACATCTGAATGATTAAGAGGAGAACTTGGTGAAAGTGTTGTGGTCAGATGAGAGCAAAATGTTGGGAGTAGGGATGGGCTGGCAGTTCAATTCGAACAGGAGTTCGGTTCGAACATTGGCCGTTCGGCTGTTCGGCGAACATCGAACATTTCCACGGTTTCGCCCACAATGCACCACAATGGACCACAATGCAGTTTTTCACTGGCCTGAAGCTTGTAATTGGCTACAGCCTTGCACCTGACCACAGGTCAGGTGCAAGACAGATGCAAGACTATGCCAATCAGGGCTCAGAGTTCTGATTGAGCAAATTTTGCCCAATCATGGGCTCACAGAGCTAAGTCCCGCAGCACACTATATAAGGCTTCCCCGCAGCCCCAGCACGTGTTTTTTTTGCAGGAGTGAGAGGAGATTGTTCTTTCAGTGCGTCTCACAGACGTCTAGCAGATTTCTGTAAATTCTAATCTGTGTCTTCTCACTGCCAGCTATCAGGGGGTCCCACATACTTCTAGCAGATACCTGGGATCTGTAATCTGTGTGTTGGCACTGCCAGCTATCAGGGACAGGGTGTATCACTGACTTATATCTGATTTCTGGAAATTGGAATCTGTGTGGACACTGCAAAGGCTATCAGGGACAGGCTGTATCACTGACTTATACCAGAGTTCTGTGAACTTGAATCTGTGCGTTGGCACTGCTAGCTATATTATTTGACCGTAGGGTCCTCCCCTGCACTCTTCCACAATACCTCAGAGGGGTTACAGTGTTAAGACACTAGCTGCCACCAAAGGTCCAATTTTAATGCACCTGTTGTTACTTTCATCCAAAGCCTGCATAAGTTTCACCATAATTTAGCCAAAAAATCACTAAACTTGTTCTGCGTGTCATAAAACGTCTCCTCTTTTCATACAGGCTGCCGCCCCAAGCAGTTGTATATGAATAGATTAAAGGAAAACCATTTACTGTCCTTTAAAATGTCATTTTTTTATTTTTAAATGTTTCTATACATCCTACAAATCCGCCACTTCACGGGCAGGTTATGGGGACCTCCTAGGCACGATATTTGAAGGAATTTGTCATTTTTATTCTTAACCCTTATTTCATGGAAAAATCACTGTTCCTTTAAAAACGTCTTTTTTCCCTTGTTTCCTGTCCCCCAGGGCACTACCCAGACCCCATACTCCTTTTATGTCAAATATCTTGCATATATGCCCTCTTGCAGGGCACTCTAAAAATCGAACGTTCGAGTCCCATTGACTTGCATTGAGTTCGGATCGTGTTTGTGTTCGAACTCGAACTTTCGAAATTGTTCGAGCTCGAATGCGAACCGAACACGGGGTTGTTCGGCTCATCCCTAGTTGGGAGAAGGAATGTTGCCTATGACCCCAAGAAAACCAACCCCACCATCAAACATGTAAATGGAAACATTATGCTTTGGGGGTGTTTTGCTGCTAAGGGGACAGAACAACTTCATCGCATCAAAGGTACAATGGACGAGGCCATGTTACATCAAATCTTGGGTGAGAACCTCATGGATGGGTAGTCCAGCATGAAAATGACCCAAAACACAAGGCCAAAGCAACAAAGGAGTGGCTCAAGAAGAAGTACATTAAGGTCCTGGAGTGGCCTAGCCAGATATAAAGTTATCGGACCCCTCTAAGGCCTTGTGTATATTTATATAAAGTTATCAGACCCCTCTAAGGCCCTGTATATAATTATATAAAGTTATCAGACCCCTCGAAGGCCCTGTATATAATTATATAAAGTTTTCAGACCACTCTAAGGCCCTGTATTTATTTATATAAAGTTATCTGACCACTCTAAGGCCATGTATATAATTATATAAAGTTATCAGACCACTCTAAGGCCATGTATATAATTATATAAAGTTATCAGACCCCTCTAAGGCACTGTATATAATTATATAAAGTTATCAGACCACTCTAAGGCCATGTATATAATTATATAAAGTTATCAGACCCCTCTAAGGCACTGTATATAATTATATAAAGTTATCAGACCACTCTAAGGCCCTGTATATAACTATATAAAGTTATCAGACCACTCTAAGGCCCTGTATATAACTATATAAAGTTATCAGACCCCTCTAAGGCACTGTATATAATTATATAAAGTTATCAGACCACTCTAAGGCCCTGTATATAACTATATAAAGTTATCAG
Source organism: Leptobrachium leishanense (assembly GCA_009667805.1). NCBI lineage: Eukaryota > Metazoa > Chordata > Amphibia > Anura > Megophryidae > Leptobrachium > Leptobrachium leishanense. The sequence goes on from CM019068.1 coordinate 13,594,784, forward strand.
ACCACTCTAAGGCCATGTATATAACTATATAAAGTTATCAGACCCCTCTAAGGCACTGTATATAATTATATAAAGTTATCAGACCACTCTAAGGCCCTGTATATAACTATATAAAGTTATCAGACCACTCTAAGGCCCTGTATATAACTATATAAAGTTATCAGACCACTCTAAGGCACTGTATATAATTATATAAAGTTATCAGACCACTCTAAGGCCCTGTATATAACTATATAAAGTTATCAGACCCCTCTAAGGTGACGTTTCTCTAGTCTCACTTCATAGCTGTGGTATAGGATAAAACAGCAGTGAAGAGGCAATGGTGTGGGGGAGGGGATGTTTAGACAAGGTTGCAGGTGGTCTGTTGTATTGTCTATGCTACCTGATATAAGAGATGACAGCTGAAGGAGATCTAACAGTGGGTTATTACCCCTGAATGGTACCCCCTGGTGAAGTAATTTACATACTTCCTACAGTCAACAGGTTGGTTTTCTAGACTTCTGACACATTCACTCCATTCTATGGCCAAACGAAAAAAAAAACAGTCAGGAGCAAGTGATGTAAAGGTACTGCGGGGGAGGGGGAAGTTTACAACACAAAATATCACACAATGGATGCGCCCAGTGACACATATAGAGGAAAATATCACACAATGGATGCACCCAGTGACACATATAGAGGAAAATATCACACAATGGATGCACCCAGTGACACATATAGAGGAAAATATCACACAATGGATGCGCCCAGGGACACATATAGAGGAAAATATCACACAATGGATGCACCCAGTGACACATATAGAGGAAAATATCACACAATGGATGCACCCAGTGACACATATAGAGGAAAATATCACACAATGGATGCACCCAGTGACACATATAGAGGAAAATATCACACAATGGATGCGCCCAGTGACACATATAGAGGAAAATATTACACAATGGATGCACCCAGTGACACATATAGAGGAAAATATTTTCTTAACTAAACATACAAGAGAAAAAAAACACATGTAGGATATCAGCAACATCAAATAAACACAATAAGGACATTGCATTTTTGGGTGGTATTGTCCCACTTTGCTATCCATTCGTGAATCTTGCGGATTAACTGAAATACCTGCAGAATACTGTAGCTGTTTACGTTCACCGAAAGAAAAAAGGTCAAGAAAGAAAGAAACAGCGTTAAGGAGCGCGGATAAGCAGGAATATGCTTTGCTTTTTTTAATGCTTTATTTGAATTTCAGTTGAAATATTTTGGTGCTGACCTAATAAAAAGTAACATCAGGAGATATCTCGCTGTTCTTTGCGTCTCACTCAGAGGAGATGACATTTCATCATTTCATTTCCGAAAATGCCTTTATTAAAGATGGAGCCAAAAGTGATCTCTTTGCAAACAAACAACAACAAAAAAATAAATATATATAAAAGCGGAGCTGAATGAGTGTGGGGGGGGAGCAAGGCAGAACCAAAATTCAATAACTAAAGATATCAACAAAATACTGATCAACACACTGGTGGATCCAGGGGTGGGACACATGGGGCATGTACACCCCCTCGCCAAGCTGGAACCCTATCATAGGAGATCCTGGGATATTTTAACACATGTATCTCCATAGACTCCTCATGGTCAAGAGAGCGTTCACTGGAAAGGCCAGAAGCCAGCCTTCTTAAATATGCCAAACATGTCTATCAAATGTACAATGGACTGAAGTAAAAAAGATTAAAATATTAAAATATATATTTATTTATTTTTGCACTAAAGCAGCATTAACTGCGTTTCAATTCGTAAGTGAACAACGCTGCTGCAATAACTCACTTTATACCCTGTATCCCAAGCTCCTTAACCCCACAAGGTCAACTGAGATGTCAGTGGAAAGGCCAGAGGCTCTCCTTTCCAATGACACCAAACATGACAATGTATAATGTACAATAAAAATAGGATAACATAAAAATAAAAATACCTTGTCTTGTTGTTTTGTTTTGAAAGCAGCAGCAGTGTCCACTAAAGTGAACAATGCTGCTGCAATGACTCACTGTCCGTTGTCACCTGGGCAGCAGGAGGACAGACCCTTTGCAGCAATGTTATGGGGAGAGTTAGTGTGATGGACACAGCCTGCGACCTGGCGCTAGCTCTGCAAATTGAACACCACCTCTTAGCTGAAATCGGTAGTCACTCTCCCGAAGCATGTGTCTGGATCCGACCATGGATCAAGATATGATCATACTGTAAATATTGTGATCTAACCACATCCCCCCAAGATCAATGATTGGCTATTGACATTACTGTAGATCCATTCCCATCAACAGTACGGAACTGGATGCACTAAAGTTTACATGTGAATCGAAGCGGCTCACAACAGAAGTGACAGAGGCGTGAGATTTTGTAATCCTCATGGCACAATCAGGTGTGAACTGCAAATGGAATCATAGCCACCAACATCGGGCCCTTTTCCAACTGAGCCAGTAAGAAGACACTAATGAAACAATTTGGCTCAAACCATCAACCCTTATTGTCTCCCTATCAACAGCTCTGTTAAAATCGGTAGCAGCTCGAATCTTAAGAATCAGGAGCTGCTGAGAGATGCACCATTAGAGCCATTAGTGCATGATCTGTCATTAACACCGGAAATAAAATATTTGGCATTGAGGTCTGTGCCAACGAGAGGAGTGAACCTGTCCATGAAAGCTTCGTTTTACCTTCCTTTCATGCCAGGAAGCAAGTGCATAAAGTTTGAGCTAAGAAGTGTTCAAATAAGAAACATGAGAAACAATATGGTGGACAAGTACAGAAAATCCCCTCCTACCTAAGCAAGCTGGAGCATGTGCCGGTTATCATGAACGTCGTGAAAGCTCGATGTGCCTGTCCTTGATAACTAATTTAATTATTAAAATCATGTTTTAATACCAGGTGAACACGGACCGTAAACTATACTTCATTAACATTACGCTTTCACCCATGGCATGTCGCTGGCTTTACATGCAGCGAGACAGTCCGCGTGGAGATTCGTTGCCCGTGGCCCCTGATTTAGCAGGAATCTGCACGGTTTGACTGTCTTTGTCTCTCACATGATCCGTTCCGCTGTTGCAGAGTGCTGCAGGTCTACTTTGTGTAAATGAGAGAGAATTTGATGAACTCAGTGTAAACTACACTCTCATTCTCTTTTCAAACCCTTCGCTGCCGTAGGGCGCGCAGAACGTATTACCGGGAAATGACACTGCCAGGACGGAGATGCATTATCAGAGCGTGAAATGTGTCTGTGCGTGCGATCGAAGGAGGGAAAGGTATCTGAAAAGGATTTAAAGAAGACACTGCTTGTGAATTACTTTGTGACACATCTCGGCATCAGATTATTTCTCAGAATGATATGGAGGCAATATAGGGGTCTTATGGAAATATGAGGTCTACTAATGGAATATATGGTTTTATTAAGTATTTATTGGCCAGGAAGAAGAGGACGAACACACAAACACTGATCGTGAGAGGCAAGAGAGGAACAGAGGGAAACACAAGGCCCTCAAGAGAAACAGAGGAGAGGCAGACTGGCAGAAAAAAGGGACAAACCAATAGGAATAGTGGTGCCTAAGGCTGGGGCCACACGGATGAACTAAGTGCATCCATTGTGACCTCCCTCCCAGCATTCATCGTAATGTTATGATGGACTGGCTAGGAGGATCACAGGATGTAACAAGCGTACTTTTAACACGTTAATATGGATGTGGATTTTACCGCCCCATCGAAGAGCTATGACGGACCTCAGATTGGTCTACAGAGCGCAAGCCTCGATAGGATGCTTGCGTTTTCTAAAGCTGTGCACACAGCAAGGCTGGTGTCTGTGTGGAAGGAATGTCTTTTCTAATGGACGTTCTTTCCGCACTCCTTTACGTCCGTGTAGCCTCAGTTCAAGACGGGATGGAGCGCTTGGTGTGTCCATGCAAACCCTAATCACTGGTTGTCAAATCCTGCTTCTCCCTAGTGTAAAACCCAACCTAGTGAACAATCACTAGTACCGGCTGGATGGAGTAGAGGTAACATCACTGCTCTCAACTGTGGAGACACTGGTTGGAATCCCGGCAAGAGCACCTCTCCAGTAAGTGTCCTTGGGCAAGACACATAATGGTACACACTCGCCACCCAGGGACAGGGCATACTTGAAAACTAGAGAAATCTCAATGTATCCTTACTGATAAAATCCTTTCCAAAAAAATCAGCAGTCAAATGTCAACAAAAACAGAGATAAATGAAGAGGAAAGTGTATAGTCATAAGACCTAAGGCGCAAGTGTAGGGGGTACACCTTTAGGATAATCGATGTGAGATAATGTGAAACCTATAGGTACAGTATATAGGATAAAAACTGATATTTTATTCAAAAAAAGCTAAAAAAAAAAAGGTGATACATGGATTAGAAGATCTGGACAATGGGAGACATACAGGAGACACAAAAGAGAGTGAAAGATGAGCTACACATAAGTCTGTCTTTTCTATAGGTGTCTATGGGAACTGTATATCTACAAATGTGTGGAGAATCTAGAACCCCGATGATTGTGCTCCAGAAAGTCAATGGGTGGCCATCCAAGAACAGAGATGAATATAATGTTTCTACCTACATGTTAATCGCACTTAAATCAGAGCAGTTACAGTTCATCAGGTTAAGGAAATAATATAATCATCGTTCAGTCTAGAGTTTTGAATACAGAGTTAGGTCTATACGATTTGCCTGGTCACACCAAGCTCTCCATCCCACCTTATGCACCACTATACCCTTTGTCCTCTTCTCTGCCTCTATCAGTGCATTTGTTTGTCTTCATGATTATTACACAAGAAGAATATATTTATGAAAGCACAGTCTTTCAGAAACCATTATTCCTCCTCTACTGCTTATTGGCCGCCATTACTTTAACCGCCATGTTGCCAATGACAAGTTCAACTCAGTTGAATCTTCAAGTTGAACTTGTCCATGCAGGCTCAGCTAACCTCTTAATGAGACATTGGCTGACCCAGGAATCACCTCTTGGTGAATGGTGCTCATTGTTTCAACATTGGGTCCTATACAGCTCTGGCAAGGACTGCTTAATGAGGCGCGTTCTCCCTCACATTAAAACTCTAAACCCAAAGCATTCCCATCAGAAACCAGTGGAGAGTAACTGCTGATTGCATCACTGTCAACATTCTTCCTTGGAATTGCATCTTTACACACAGGCTGGAGGGTCAGGTTTACAAAGCTTCCTTTACTCACGTCATTATCTGATTCTCCACCCCAGGCTCCACCAAGGCTCCATCCACAAACAGCGGAGATGACGTAAATCCATATTTATTCCACGTCCGACCTTCATCGAAACTCAGCCTGTAAAAGTGAGCAACCCATTAATATCAGGACATATTTAACAAATGAACATTGACATTCCTGGACCTTACAGTAACAAAGTAACTTTCGGTATACACATATGCCATTTTTTGGCACACCAATGCATACTGACACATTGAAAAGGATCACACTAAAGGGGTTACTCGCCAACGTCTGAATTGGCCCAGAATTGCACCAAATGCTGAATTTCTCCATTCGGTGCAATTTCAGGGCAATTTGTCTATTCGCAAAGCTGTCAATTCGCCGAATACAGGCGATCATACAGCAAAGTACGGTGCAATTCACCCCAATTCGGCAGCACCGAAATTGTCTCATAGAAGACAATCGTGTCTTCTATTCAGAGAACACTGAATTGTACCGAAATTACTGAGAAATGACTTGATTTTCGGTGCTTCAATTCGACAGGTTTACAAAGGCAAATCCCATAGGTTTCAATGTAAAAAATGGAATATCTTTAATTTTTCTTTAAAAAAAAAAAGGTTTATTTTTATTTTTTACAAAAACACTTCTTTTAAAGTCATTTTTGTATTTTTAGACAGTTATGTTTTGTTTTTATTTTTTACAAAAACACTTCTTTTAAAGACATTTCTGTATGTTTAGACATTTATGCTTTGTTTTTATTTTTTAAAGGACTTTTTCTGTAACAGACCTTTTCAGTATTTTTAGAAAGAACCTTTTTTATTATTCAGAAAAAAAATTAATACAGTTTTTATTAATTTAAACTCCCAATAGAAGAATAGGAGACTTCAGATTTTTTTCTTTCAGTTTCGGCGGAATTCTTTGAGGCCAATTCAGCAGTTATCAGTGTAATTCGTCTGTTTTCGCCGAAGTCGGATAACTGTTTTGGTGACTCCAATTTCGGCAAAATACGGTGACCATTCACCAAATAGTGAATTGACCATCTATTTGGTGAAATGGAATCGCCAAAGTGCGTGGAAAAGCAAAGATTTGTCAAAAAACTCTTACATTTTTTCAAATGTCTCCCCTAGTCCGACTCGCCGTCCTTTATTCCCTTCCTCTATAATGTCGTACGCATGCTTTATTACCCGGTCGAGGTACAAGGATCATTATCCGGGATGTGAATGACCTGGCTGGAAAGTTCTAGTTAATGGCTCAAGGTTGCCATCATTTCCTTTGTAATTTTGTAACCAGCCCTTCTTTTGACGTGTTGCAGCATATCAAGTCGATGCGGACATATAAAGGGGTATTGATTCTAAATTATAACCTTCCAGGGGCCGGCTTTTTAGGAAATAGGTATTTTAACGGTAATTGATGCTTTAGTTATTAGAGCGGAAAAAAATAGCTGATCCTATCAGGTGGTTTTTCACTCGCAGCCGCGGCTTTTAACAGATGGAGCTGTACGCTCAATTTGCGATTATTTGGTTTGAAGCCTTCGTGATCACTCTCTTAAAATGCCTGGATACGGAGCCGAATCGATCTCTCACATTCTTTGTGTTTCTTGTTTTCCTGGGGTTGAATACTAGGAGTGCTCAGGGTGACTCAGTAGGTAAATACACCCATCTTCATGCAGCGGCGATACCAGAGAATATCATGTGTGTCTTAGAAGCAATCTAAAGAGTAGACATGTGTAGGATTGAAGGATTTGTCTCGGTTCAGATTGTTTCGCAATCCGAAAATATCAGATTCAGAACTAATCGAAATCAGCTGATTCGGAATATTGGAAGCTTCCGATATTCTGAATTGGTCCTGTACCAAAATATCACAAACATCCAATATATTCGGAACCTTTATGTAGAATACATAGAAAAATTGGTTGGGGGGGACTAGGGTTAGTTTACAGTCAGGGCTAGGGTTAGGTTAGGTTAGGTTAAGGCTAGATTTAGGGGAACAGAGTCTTTATGTCATATGATTAGGGTTAGGGCTAGGTTTGGTGTTAGGATCCGGGCTACGTTTTCTGGGTGTCATATGATTAGCACTAGGGTTAGGTTAGGGTTAGGCTTGGGGCAAAAGAGTGTTTATGTCATATGATTAGGGTTAGGGCTAGGTTTGGTGTTAGGATTAGGGCTACGTTTTCTGGGCGTCATATGGTTAGCACTAGGGTTAGGTTAGGGTTAGGCTTGGGGCAACAGAGTCTTTATGTCATATGATTAGGGTTAGGGCTAGGTTTGGTGCTAGGATTAGGGATAAGTTTTCTGGGTGTCATATGATTAGTGCTAGGGTTAGGCTTAGGGCAACAGAGTCTTTATGTCATATGATTAGGGTTAGGGCTAGGTTTGGTGTTAAGATTCGGGCTACGTTTTCTGGGTGTCATATGATTAGTGCTAGGGTTAGGTTAGGGTTAGGCTTGAGGCAACAGAGTCTTTATGTCATATGATTAGGGTTAGAGCTAGGTTTGGTGTTAGGATTCGGGCTACGTTTTCTGGGTGTCATATGATTAGCACTAGGGTTAGGCTTAGGGCAACAGAGTCTTTATGTCATATGATTAGGGTTATGGCTAGGTTTGGTGTTAGGATTCGGGCTACGTTTTCTGGGTGTCATATGAATAGCACTAGGGTTAGGTTAGGGTTAGGCTTGGGGCAACAGAGTCTTTATATCAGATGATTAGGGTTAGGGCTAGGTTTGGTGTTAGGATTTGGGCTACGTTTTCTGGGTGTCATATGATTAGCGCTAGGGTTAGGCTTAGGGCAACAGAGTCTTTATGTCATATGATTAGGGTTAGGGCTAGGTTTGGTGTTAGGATTCGGGCTACGTTTTCTGGGTGTCATATGAATAGCTCTAGGGTTAGGTTAGGGTTAGGCTTGGGGCAACAGAGTCTTTATGTCATATGATTAGGGTTAGGGCTAGGTTTGGTGTTAGGATTTGGTCTATGTTTTCTGGGTGTCATATGATTAGCGCTAGGGTTAGGTTAGGGTTAGGCTTGGGGCAACAGAGTCTTTATGTCATATGATTAGGGTTAGGGCTAGGTTTGGTGTTAGGATTCGGGCTACGTTTTCTGGGTGTCATATGAATAGCACTAGGGTTAGGTTAGGGTTAGGCTTGGGGCAACAGAGTCTTTATGTCATATGATTAGGGTTAGGGCTAGGTTTGGTGCTAGGATTAGGGATAAGTTTTCTGGGTGTCATATGATTAGTGCTAGGGTTAGGCTTAGGGCAACAGAGTCTTTATGTCATATGATTAGGGTTAGGGCTAGGTTTGGTGTTAAGATTTGGGCTACGTTTTCTGGGTGTCATATGATTAGTGCTAGGGTTAGGTTAGGGTTAGGCTTGAGGCAACAGAGTCTTTATGTCATATGATTAGGGTTAGAGCTAGGTTTGGTGTTAGGATTCGGGCTACGTTTTCTGGGTGTCATATGATTAGCACTAGGGTTAGGCTTAGGGCAACAGAGTCTTTATGTCATATGATTAGGGTTATGGCTAGGTTTGGTGTTAGGATTCGGGCTACGTTTTCTGGGTGTCATATGAATAGCACTAGGGTTAGGTTAGGGTTAGGCTTGGGGCAACAGAGTCTTTATATCAGATGATTAGGGTTAGGGCTAGGTTTGGTGTTAGGATTTGGGCTACGTTTTCTGGGTGTCATATGATTAGCGCTAGGGTTAGGCTTAGGGCAACAGAGTCTTTATGTCATATGATTAGGGTTAGGGCTAGGTTTGGTGTTAGGATTCGGGCTACGTTTTCTGGGTGTCATATGAATAGCACTAGGGTTAGGTTAGGGTTAGGCTTGGGACAACAGAGTCTTTATGTCATATGATTAGGGTTAGGGCTAGGTTTGGTGTTAGGATTTGGTCTATGTTTTCTGGGTGTCATATGATTAGCGCTAGGGTTAGGTTAGGGTTAGGCTTGGGGCAACAGAGTCTTTATGTCATATGATTAGGGTTAGGGCTAGGTTTGGTGTTAGGATTCGGGCTACGTTTTCTGGGTGTCATATGAATAGCACTAGGGTTAGGTTAGGGTTAGGCTTGGGGCAACAGAGTCTTTATGTCATATGATTAGGGTTAGGGCTAGGTTTGGTGTTAGGATTAGGGCTACATTTTCTGGGTGTCATATGGTTAGCACTAGGGTTAGGTTAGGGTTAGTCTTTATGTCATATGATTAGGTTTAGGGCTAGGTTTGGTGTTAGGATTAGGGCTACGTTTTCTGGGTGTCATATGATTAGCGCTAGGGTTAGGCTTAGGGCAACAGAGTCTTTATGTCATATGATTAGGGTTAGGGCTAGGTTTGGTGTTAGGATTCGGGCTACGTTTTCTGGGTGTCATATGAATAGCACTAGGGTTAGGTTAGGGTTAGGCTTGGGGCAACAGAGTCTTTATGTCATATGATTAGGGTTAGGGCTAGGTTGGTGTTAGGATTTGGTCTATGTTTTCTGGGTGTCATATGATTAGCGCTAGGGTTAGGTTAGGGTTAGGCTTGGGGCAACAGAGTCTTTATGTCATATGATTAGGGTTAGGGCTAGGTTTGGTGTTAGGATTCGGGCTACGTTTTCTGGGTGTCATATGAATAGCACTAGGGTTAGGTTAGGGTTAGGCTTGGGGCAACAGAGTCTTTATGTCATATGATTAGGGTTAGGGTTAGGTTTGGTGCTAGGATTAGGGCTACATTTTCTGGGTGTCATATGGTTAGCACTAGGGTTAGGTTAGGGTTAGTCTTTATGTCATATGATTAGGGTTAGGGCTAGGTTTGGTGTTAGGATTAGGGCTACGTTTTCTGGGTGTCATATGATTAGCGCTAGGGTTAGGCTTAGGGCAACAGAGTCTTTATGTCATATGATTAGGGTTATGGCTAGGTTTGGTGTTAGGATTCGGGCTACGTTTTCTGGGTGTCATATGATTAGCACTAGGGTTAGGCTTAGGGCAACAGAGTCTTTATGTCATAGGATTAGGGTTATGGCTAGGTTTGGTGTTAGGATTCGGGCTACGTTTTCTGGGTGTCATATGAATAGCACTAGGGTTAGGTTAGGGTTAGGCTTGGGGCAACAGAGTCTTTATGTCAGATGATTAGGGTTAGGGCTAGGTTTGGTGTTAGGATTTGGGCTACGTTTTCTGGGTGTCATATGATTAGCGCTAGGGTTAGGTTAGGGTTAGGCTTGGGGCAACAGAGTCTTTATGTCATATGATTAGGGTTAGGGCTAGGTTTGGTGTTAGGATTCGGGCTACGTTTTCTGGGTGTCACATGATTAGCACTAGGGTTAGGCTTAGGGCAACAGAGTCTTTATGTCATATGATTAGGGTTAGGGCTAGGTTTGGTGTTAGGATTCGGGCTACATTTTCTGGGTGTCATATGAATAGCACTAGGGTTAGGTTAGGGTTAGGCTTGGGGCAACAGAGTCTTTATGTCATATGATTAGGGTTAGGGCTAGGTTTGGTGTTAGGATTTGGTCTATGTTTTCTGGGTGTCATATGATTAGCGCTAGGGTTAGGTTAGGGTTAGGCTTGGGGCAACAGAGTCTTTATGTCATATGATTAGGGTTAGGGCTAGGTTTGGTGTTAGGATTAGGGCTACATTTTCTGGGTGTCATATGGTTAGCACTAGGGTTAGGTTAGGGTTAGGCTTGGGGCAACAGAGTCTTTATGTCATATGATTAGGGTTAGGGCTAGGTTTGGTGTTAGGATTAGGGCTACGTTTTCTGGGTGTCATATGATTAGCGCTAGGGTTAGGCTTAGGGCAACAGAGTCTTTATGTCATATGATTAGGGTTAGGGATAGGTTTGGTGTTAGAATTAGGGCCACTTTTTTTTTTTTACTATTCCGTATAAATCTATCAGTTTCTGATTGTAAATCAAGTCCGAATACAATCAGAAAAATTCAGATTGATTTGAATTTTTTTTATTTGGATAACAATTGGGCTAGAACCTCAACAACTCGGATCGATTCAAATTGCTGATATTTTGAGCCAGTTCTGAATAGGTCTGAACCGAATCACACTTACTGGTTGTGTTAGGATTATGGGTACTGTTTGTGGGTATTAGGGTTAGGTCCAGGTTTGGGTTACTTTTAAGGCAGGGCTTGACAAAGCCAGGAGCCTGGTAGCCATTGGCTCCTAGAATTTTACTCCTGGCTCCTAAATTTCCAGTTTATTTTACACCAATCTAAAAGCAGTCTTTGGTATCTAAAAAACACCTCGTTTGCTGTTATTGTCCCGTCTCCTACATTTAATGTAAATATATCCAACCCTGGTGTATGTATTTATATATGAGGTCTTGTGTGTGGGTGGGTGGGTCTGTGTCTGCAGTGGGTAAATAATGTCCAATGACAACAGAGCAAAGAAAATAACAAATAAAACAATATCACAATGTACAGATGTTAACATATATATATATATATATATTTGTATGAGTGGCCAAACTGATATGAGAAGCAACGCTCTGCACTTCTAGGCTCAAAATAGAGTAGCCAAAAGACCACAAGCAGAAAAATACCTAACAGCAAAAAGCACCGGGTAACAAAGTGATAAATAAATAGAAGTAGCTAAAATCATAATTTGGGTCAGTACAAACCAACTCGCAGATGCAGAGGCAGGTGCCCAACGTTTCGGCAAGGATTCACCTTTATCAAGGTACCTTGATAAAGGCGAATCCTCGCCGAAAGGTTGGCTCCTAACTTTTGTAGCTGGCTCCTAGACTCCAAGCAAATTTGTCAAGCCCTGTGTTAAGGTTACTGTTAGATTGATTTGCTCTGTTTGTGTTAGGCTTAGGGTTATTGTTTCTGCTTGTATTAGGGTTAGGTCTAGGGTTGGGTTACTGTTTAGGCTACCGATAGGCTTAGGGTTATGGCTTCTGCGTGTTCTAACAATAGGTCTAGTGTTGGGTTACTGTTCAGGTTATTATTAGGCTGACTGGTCCTGTTTGTGTTAGGTTTAGGGTTATGGTTTTTGCATGTAATAACGTTAGGATTAAGGTTGGGTTACTGTTCAGGTTACTGATAGGCTGACTGGTTCTGTTTGTGTTAGGTTTAGGGTTATGGTTTTTGCGTGTATTAGGGTTAGGATTAGGTCTAAGGTTAGGGCTAGGCTTTCGACTTACTTTACCTACAGATCTTGTTGCCACACTTCCCATAAGTAGCAGGGAATTCCGGGTCGGACATGCAACAGAAGTCCACAATTTCTCACTTCTTTGAATTAAATGTCTGCTGTAGCTCAGACACCCCACTCGCCAGTGCATTGCCATGCTAGACGCTTCGGGCATAAGTCCAGGAGGCCAATAACACAGAAACCACTCCTGGACAGCCATTTGGGGCTTGTTGGCCTCATCAGAAGGAGAAAGGCTCATGATTGTTGTAGTGATGCATCTTTCCAGTCTGCATAGTCGGGTATTTTAGTCTCGCTCTTTTGTCGTCCTCCTTCATTTTCATACATTACATAAGGTGTATATGATCTGATCTTACGTGACATTTTTCTGTCTCTTTAAATTATATTTTTGTTACACTTGCAGCGATTCATTCCCTTTTATCTGTCCGTTGCTCCGGTATCAGTTATTTGTCAGCGCAAGTCGTTCCCGTCCATTTGTGATGTGCACCAACTGATTTAATAAAATGACAAGAGTGTGGAAAATGTCACTCTGTTCTGATCACCGGGGGAAGATATCTATCAAAGACGTGTCACAATGGGTGTATGATTACCGTCCCCTTCTCGTACCAGAGGCAGTTATTTTCCACTGTGTCCGCGTTACTTTTAGCATCAGAAGCATGAAAAAAATGACAAAAATGACTTTGATAAATGATGACGATGCTTTGCATTCATCTACTTGAGCGGCTTATCCTGTCAAGACCACAAATTGGGGAGGAGGAGGAGAACCCTGCAAACAAGGACTGACCCCTGATTTTTATTCCATACAGATAGTCTGGTCGGCCCATTTATTTCTGCATGGAAGTAAATAAGACCACGTAACATCGAAAGGATTTTCCAATGAAGTCGATATCATGACATGAAACAAAAAATGGATAAAAAAGATGTGGGATGCATCCCTTTATCCTAGCAAATAAACGTTTTACATATTTTTATACTGTTTTTATTTATTTATTTATCTTTACAAATTTTATAGCCCGATTTGCTGCAGGAGAAATAAGTAGAAATACAATTTATATAATATTATTTTTTTATTTCCCCTATTTTCTGAGTCTTCTTTTATTTACATTTTGTGATTTTTTTTAATTTTTTTTATTTTATTGCTTGATTTTTATAAACCATTTTTTTTTATTCTCTACCCCCTCCCTCTCTAATTTTACAGCCCAATTTTCTGCAGGAGAAATAAGTAGAAATACAATTTATATAATAATATTTTTTTATTTTCCCCCTATTTTCTGAGTCTTATTTTATTTACATGTTCTGATTTTTTTTTTAATTTTTCACTTTTGTTGTTTGATTATTTTTTTTAAACTATTTTTTATTCTCTTCCTCCCTCCTCTCAAATTTTACAGCCCAATTTGCTGCAGGAAAATTAAGTTTTATAAAAAGTAAATAAGAATTAAGCAAAAAAATAATTATTTTCCCATTCTCTTTTTTTCTGTTTAGTTATTTTTTTTTATTTTTAGAGATATAGAGAGATAGAGATAGAGATAGAGATAGAGATATAGAGAGATAGAGATATAGAGAGATAGAGAGATAGAGAGATAGAGAGATAGAGAGATAGAGATAGAGATAGAGATAGAGATAGAGATATATAATAAATTTGGGCTTCCAAGGCATTTCGATTGTCAGATTTTGTATCGCACTGAGAAAGTGCATCTCTTAAACAAACTGACCTCTAGTGACGGGAGCCCCCTGGGTGCTGTAGGTCATGATATATTTTTAAAGTTACTCTTCAGTGTTTGCCAGTTTATTACAGGCATAATACCAGGGAAGATGAAGGCGATTTCGGTGGAAGCCATGAGGGCTGTCACTCGATATAAATTATGTCATCTCTCAAAGGAGGGTTTATTGCCGGAGGCGAGGAGACGGAAATAGCGGTGGCAATATTTTTCTCCCTTTTGTTAAAACGTGTCACTTTGAGGCTGCAGGAATTTAAGAAGAAAAAGTGGTTCAATCTTAAATACAGCTGTATAAGCACCTGTCTGGGTCCAATCTCCCAAAGTTTGGCTTTTAAGCCGTAATAAATGCTTTCGCTACAAGAACTTCACTAAAAGGAAGTCTTAAAAAAAAGATTCGGGATCAAAAGGGGCAATGGCCCCCTAGGCACATGCAATTCGCCTGAAATACGAGTCAATGGAAAGATGCCTTAATGAATGAGCCAAGTGTTGATTTTTTCCTTGTGTGATTTGTTACGTTCGTTACATTCGTGTAGGTGCTCTCGATTATATTGAATTGAAATCATGTCTGTCCCATACCCCTCACCCATTGCTAGCAGATAGGGTCTTCAATCCACTGTTGGATCTGGGTGGGGGACATGAGGCGTGTGCACCCCCTGAGCTGCCACCCCATTATAGGAGATGAATGGGTCCAAAGATCGCTGTAGCTCTGGTTCCAATCACCCCACACGGTCAAGTGAGGCGTCTCAGGAAATTCCAAGGTCCAGTCTTTCCAATGATGCTAAACAATGCCATGTTAAATGTACACTAAAAAATTATATATTATTTTTCTTAGGCAGCAGCATTATCCACTTTTCATTTATAAAGTGACCATTGCTGCTGCAATAATTCGCTTTCTCACTTCTCACTGTGGGACACTGCTTTGTGGGGTCTGTCAGGTGTCACCGACTGGATGGAGTAGAGTTAACGTCTATAACCGTGGAGACACAGGTTTGAATCCTGGCCAGAGCACCTCGCAGGTAGGTGTCCATGGGCAACACACCTGACGGTACTCACTTGCCTACCCAGGACATACTTGAAAATTAGAGAAATCTCAATGTATCCTTCCTGGTAAAATACTTTAAATAAATAAAAAGAAAGTATGACAGTCCCTGTCTGGCAATCTTCTGGCGAGAGTGAATGTATGCACAGCTGTCACTGATACAAAATCTTAGCCAAAAGTGGTAGAGTGCCCTGCCGAAACTTGTGTCTGTCTGGATCTGCTCCTGCATGAATTGCCAGGAGGTGGGCTGTTTGACCTCTTCCAGTCTAACCCTACGAATGCTATCCATGAGATAGGGGTGTAGGGGCAACAGGATCTTTGGGCAGGTGGACATACTGTTCTCCTTACCAAAAACCAAAAGTGAAAGTAAGGTGAAAAGTAGAGTGAACCCAGGTTGAAAAATTTCTAAGTAGTGAATTTACAGTTCATTCAGCGGTTGGTGAACAACTCTGTTGGTTTTAGATACAAAGTGTATCTGGGAACCCTTCTTGCACACATTTGCAATGGAGATGACTTGATGCTGGATCGAAGGTGAGGTGTGCAAAATATATGCACCGAGTCCCATTTAATTCATCAGTATTTCCTTTTTGTATGAGAAAGCGTCCCATTAACTCTCATATTTTTGGACTCTGGTTATGGATGTTCAAAGATAAGAACTTACCACAAATGTCGCACTGGTAGAGACGTATGTTTCATCGCGACGAGGGCTCCTCCCCAGTCCAGATACCAAACATTGTATTCTTCTTCAAAGATCTACCAGAAAAATAAGCATGAAACCCTATTGGATGTCTGAGCTTGTAGGTTTATAAAAAAGTTTTAGGTTGACTTTGATCAGAGATAACACGGGGTTTAATAAATGATACGTAAGGCTGCAGCACAATGCGCTTTATGTAAACTGGATATAATGTTAGGGACATCACTCATTCCGGCTTAATGTTCAAAACATGATCAGATTTTACGTCTTGTGAACAATTTATAATCTCAATGGTGCTGTGAACGGCTTATTTGGTTGATTCGGTGATTCATGGTCATAGTCAATGGGCCAAAATTTGGCCAAATCGCAATCCATCCAAAAAACTACTGCATGGGTCTGATGATCATTGTCTACTCAATCCATATCTAGATCTCACATATAGTACAAACATACACTGCATATATACCTTTAATCATGTCACATACACCTGTCCCTCATTCCTACGAAAAGAGACACATTGTGGATTTACCACTGACATTTCACTAAGCCGACCCATCGAACAAGCCGCAAAAACCTTCGTTCATCCTTCATCATTCATCGTTCGTCTTGTGAAATTCCCCACTTACGGCAAGACGTTCAGTCTGTGTCAGGGCTACTAGAACAAGCGTTGGTTTTAAGCTGAAGAGGTAACGGTCACCTCTAATGCTTCTAGTGGACAATTTCTCATTACAGTGTCATGGATAGTGATGGGCCAAACACCCGCGTGTTCGGTTCGCATTCGAACTCGAACACCCAAAAAAGTTTGACCGCAAAGTCGAACACAATTCAAACACAATGCAAGTCAATGGGGCAAGAAAGTTTGAAAATTAAGGTCCCCTCTAGACATGTGCACAGCACAAAATTTTGTTTTGAACTAATGGATTAGTCCTAAAATGCAATTTATTTAGTTGCTAAAGAAATTTGTTTTCAGTTCTTTAGTATGAAAACTAATTTCATTCATCCGAAAACCAGTGGATACAATTACTATTGTAGTGGTGGCTCCTCCAGAGTGCTGAGATCGCTGCTTGTTACAGTATCTCTCACTCTCAGCACAATGTGGGCCATATTACATAGTTGGTGCTAACTTAACCAGAACTGTTGTAAACTTCCCAGAGCCATTATAGCCTATGGAGGTTTTCAGCAACAGCTCTGGTTAAGTTAGCACCAACATTGTAATACTGCCCCGTGTCAGGCAAAGCTGTTGCAGTAACTGACTGCTGCTCATCACAGTGCTCAGAGTTTCAGTAAAACTAGTAAATAATATTTTTATATATAAGAGGTTACAACAATATTATTTCCTTGTTTTACTGAAACTCTGAGCGTTGTTACAGTCAGTTACTGTAACATCTGAGCCTGATACATTGTACTGAGAGATAATGTAACAAGCAGCTGATCTCAGCGCTCACAGCCACTGGATATAAAGGGCTATAAAAAAAGGCTCCTCTCTGTATAATGTATATAACATCCTCCTGCATTAATACACCTCTCTGTATAATGTATAGAACATCCTCCTGCATTAATTAATGCCACTCTCTGTGTATAGAACATCCTACTGCATTGGCATGTGGAGGGTGCAGAACTTCAGATGTTGCACTCTTCATTGCTGGTCTCCTTCACTCATCAATGTAATATCACAAAAAGGACTGAAACTAAAATGTAGTGCATTTTATTTTAGTTTCTCTCGTTTTTTTGTACTGAGCAGTTTTGTTTCTCTTGAGTCATACGAAAACTAAATTATCCCAAAATTCGGACTAAATCGTTTTAGTACTAAAACGAATGCACATGTCTAGTCCCCTCCAAGAGGGCATATATGCAAGATATTGGCCATATAAGGTGTATGGGAGTCCGGGTACTGCCCTGGGGCACAGGAAACAATGGGAAAAAAAAGGTTTTAACCCTTTCACTGCTGAGTGCTGAGCCATTTCACCGCTGTGCGCTGAACTAATTTTTACTGCTTTTGCTCATGTTTAAATGCAATTTGAAGCCATGGGAAATGTTTGAGCAACAAGGAGTGAGAAATGTTTGAGTAACAATGAGTGGGAAATGTTTGAGCTACAAGGAGTGGGAAATGTTTGAGCAACAAGGAGTGGGAAATGTTTGAACAACAATGAGTGGGAAATGTTTGAGCAACAATGAGTGGGAAATGTTTGAGCAACAAGGAGTGGGAAATGTTTGAACAATAATGAGTGGGAAATGTTGGACCAACAAGGAATGGGAAATGTTTATGAATCCCATAGGCTTCAATGTTAAAAATATTCCCATTCTAATTCAATATCTAATAAACCGTTTATTATTATATTCTGCAGCAAAAAGTCTCTTTAGTTTTAGATTTGTTTAGAATCTTTTAAGCATTTTTTGGAATTTTTTTGAGAAAAAAAATTTCTAGAACTTTCTGCGAATGTCCCAAAAAGTTCGTGGTTCGTGAATTTTCAAACAGCCAATGTTTGAATCGAACTTCAAAGCGATTTGAACCGGCAGCCCATCCCTAGTCATGGATAGGCCCCACTGTACGAAGCTTCCACATCTGGCCAAGATATTCCATCTGAACACGAGATTTTAGCTGGTGTGCTACTGTTTATTAAATGGATTTCATTATTGACTGACATTACCCCGAGGTCCTAACATGTACAGTATGTTTAACGAGGGGTTACCCAAGCAAGCAAACACAACGTACGTGTTTCCATGTGTTTCCACCATCCGAGGAGATGTACATGTTGGTGTCGGTTGAAGATAATTCAGGACCAACGTTTCCTAGAGAAAAGAAAATTAAATGGAGTTACTCCGTGTATCTCTGTGGATGAATGTTTGTTTTTCTGAAATGTTTCTGCTCTTTGTTTCAGATACAAGGTCCATGGAAAGACTACTAGACAACAATCAACCCACTACTCAGATTGTGGTAAGCATGTCCCAGTACTTGTGCACTACAAACAAACACCTTATAAAACACATTGTAAAACACATTGTAAAACACATGCTGCTGCTGTTTTTTCTTTGTTTGAAATAATTACATGTAAAAAGGAGAATAAAGTTAGATTTTTATCTCCTGTTTCCCTTATGTAAATTTTCGCATGATGCAACATTTACCAAAATCTTATGGCAAGTTTCACTTTACAGCTGTAGTATAGGATAAAGCAGTAGTGAAGAGGCAATGTGGTGGAGGAGGGAATGTTTAGACAAGGCTGCATCTGGTTTATTGTGGTATCTATGCTACCCAAGATAAGAGAAGGCAGCTGAATGAGATCTAATAGTGGGCTAAAAACACTTTAATCTACCCCCCGGTGATATCCTTTGCAAACATTCCATGCTGCAACCTTAGGAGTTGGGTTTTTGCAGATCTGACCCACAGACTCCTTCTATGGCCAAAGTCACACAGTGAGGATCAAGTGATGGAAAGATA
The DNA here is from genome assembly GCA_009667805.1 of Leptobrachium leishanense. NCBI lineage: Eukaryota > Metazoa > Chordata > Amphibia > Anura > Megophryidae > Leptobrachium > Leptobrachium leishanense. The sequence continues at coordinate 13,614,023 of CM019068.1, forward strand.
CAACACAAAATATCACACAATGGATGCACCCAGGGACACATAGAGGAAAATATCACACAATGGATGCACCCAGCGACACATATAGAGGAAAATATCACACAATGGATGCACCCAGTGACACATAGAGGAACATATCACACAATGGATACACCCAGTGACACAGAGGAAAATATCACACAATGGATGCACCCAGTGACACATATAGAGGAAAATATCACACAATGGATGCACCCAGTGACACATAGAGGAAAATATCACACAATGGATGCACCCAGTGACACAGAGGAAAATATCACACAATGGATGCACCCAGTGACACATAGAGGAAAATATCACACAGTGGATGCACCCAGTGACACAGAGGAAAATATCACACAATGGATACACCCAGTGACAAATATAGAGGAAAATATCACACAATGGATGCGCCCAGTGACAAAGAGGAAAATATCACACAATGGATACACCCAGTGACACAGAGGAAAATATCACACAATGGATACACCCAGTGACAAATATAGAGGAAAATATCACACAATGGATGCGCCCAGTGACAAAGAGGAAAATATCACACAATGGATGCACCCAGTGACACAGAGGAAAATATCACACAATGGATACACCCAGTGACACAGAGGAAAATATCACACAATGGATGCACCCAGTGACACATATAGAGGAAAATATCACACAATGGATGCACCCAGTGACACATATAGAGGAAAATATCACACAATGGATGCACCCAGTGACACAGAGGAAAATATCACACAATGGATACACCCAGTGACACATATAGAGGAAAATATCACACAATGGATGCGCCCAGTGACACATATAGAGGAAAATATCACAGAATGATGCGCCCAGTGACACATATAGAGGAAAATATCACACAATGATGCGCCCAGTGACACATATAGAGAAAAATATTTTCTAAACACACAAGAGAAAAACAAAACACACGTAAGATATCAGCAACATAACATAAATACAATAAGGACATTTCATTTTTCGTGGTACTGGCCCTTTAAAAGCTGAATGTGTCTTAAATGATTATTATATCAATGGTGTTTTTTAATACAACATAGTTTTTATTTTTCGGAGGGTTTTTTGGGGCTGAAAGACAGTAATAACGAGTTTCAACGTGTCACTTTCATCTCTTTGAACGCCGCAGACTTCACCAACTAACAAATCATGTTTCGGTGCTTCTACAAATGTTGTTTTACCAATAAATCTCCAGTTACAACACCGATATTGTGGACTGTTATTGACGTACACGAGGAACACAATATTATTTCATGTCACCGTCAGTGGGAGTGAAATTACTCTCCTGTTCCACATTTCCCTCACATCTCTAAGGCTCCGGGTAACGAAATTGGACGACGTATTGCAGCGAATAAAGACACTTCTCTCAGATAATAACCCAGTATGAAACATGTTCCAGATCCCGATGATCAACCAAACTCTGAGCTTATCTCATAAATTTGATTGCCTTCTTGCCCTTTAAAACTCATCAACCTTGAGTAGCGGTGGTCGAGGTTGACCATTCGTTGACTGCTATACATTCTGTTATAAAACCCAAAGTAGCAATGAGTCTAGAACCGGCAGATCATGCAGGGGACACTTAGGGCTGTAGTTAAAAGTCAGACACTATGGAAAAATGCTGCACCGACGTCTCACCATTAACGTCTCACCGAGGCGGAGCTGACTTCCGTTGGGTGCAGTCGCACATTGCAGAGCTCTCCAGCTTTATCTGACTTTATTTGCGGTACACAGCGATTCACCCACGTGAAACTTATACCCCAAACCGACGGAGCATTGCTGGCACGCCACCTTGGCTACAGACTACAGCCCGTGAGTTTTTTGGAGCAGTTGCGGGGAGATTTGTGGCCTGCGGCCTGATTTTGCGGCCTATGCCTGGCAGCCATCTTTGAAGCACTACTATAGCCTCTCAGAGCGCTCCACTTTGCAGAACTGCCTGGGACCCCTCTGTAGCTATGGGAAAAAAATCTGGCAAGAAATCCCAGGTACCGGAAAGCCCCTGGCAGAGGGACATCCGTGACTCTTTGGGAGAGAGCCGACAGAAGCAGCAGATGGCGCCCCGAGCATACCTCTCCCCCACGGCGAGCTCCTCTGAAGACGGGGATCCGTATTGGTCGGAGGCCTCCATCGCTGCACGGGGATCGCCCCGAGACCTGGGGAAAATGAAATGCCCGAAGAACACACCTCGCACCTCAACACTGATGGCAGTAGGTGGCTTGGCTGAATCGTGCGGCGCCGCCCAAGATACTGCGCCCCTCACTGAAGGCGCCATGCGACGTTTACTGGGGGATACAATGGAAGAGATGAGGTCGATGTGGAGGGCAGATTTTGCGGCTATGCAGACGGACATGGTGAACGTTAAAGGCCGTTTGTCAGTGGTGGAGACACGCATGGAGGAGACTACGGCGACGCAGGCCATTTTTGCGCCACAGGTGGAGGCCTTACAGAGCCAGGTGAAGCAGCTTACCGGAGCGGTGGAGGCAGCAGAAACTCGGCACCGCCGGAAGAATGTGCGAATCAGGGGGATCCCGGAGTCAATTGCTGCCGACGCTCTGTTGGCTTATGTTAATAAATTTGCCTTGCATGTTTTGGGGACCCCAGCGGAGACTTCACCAGTTTTCCGGCACGTTATTCGGCTGCGGAAGGCAGCGACGGCCCCAGCTGAGTCGCCGCGCGATGTACTCGCGTTGGCAGTGGAGGAAACAGAGAAACGTCGGCTGATGTCGAGCCCGATTGCCCGAGCCCCGATTTTATATGAGGACATATCATTAACACTTTTAATGATCTCCCATTTATGACGCTCGTCGCCCGGAGGCAATACTGTGAGGTGTCTGCATTTTTGAGGAGTAGTGGAGTTCGCTACCGTTGGGGGGTTGCGGGTTCAATGTATATTTACCACGACAATCTGTCGCATTTAGTTACCAACCCTGCAGCGGCCTGGCACTTGTTACACTCTTTGGGTCTCTCCTCTCCCCGGGAGTCGCCTGCCCCTGCTCGTGGGGATTCCTCGCCTAGCTTATTAGATCCGGGCTAGGTTACTTGAGTGGTCCACGATTTATTTTTGTCCTTCCCCTGGGATGAGGGTTTTTCTACCAGTGACCTCCCTACCTTTTTATTTCTTTTGGCGGGAGGTTGGCTATGTTTCTCTTTTTCTCTTCTGCTTACTGCTGTTATTCACACCTTTTCCTTTTTTTTATATATTATTATTTTTATGACTTTTTAGTATGGTACCGATTTGCCGTGGACAGTTCGGTTTCTGTTTATATCTGACTTTTGTGCTGACCCTGCGCGGTCTACTGTTGTTTTTGTTTTTTGCCTTGTTGCCTATTGTGACCTGTAAAACCTTTAAAATAAAGAATTATATAAAAAAAAATAAAAAAAAAAAAAAAAAAAAAAAATAATTAACGTCTCACCATTAACGTCCGTATTCCAACCAACATGCTAAAGTCGGCCGGAGACATTATGTAGTGTGTGGAGCAGTGAAATTACCAGCTGGCGCTGCTCAAAGTGGATGTGCGTGCAGCTAATGCTCATTAACCCCCTGTGTGTGTATTTCAGCCCTGGAGTAAACCTAAGGGGTTATTTAATAAGCGGCGATCTTGTCACCCAAATGCACCAAACAGTGAATTTCACCCTTCCGTGCAATTTCGGGGCAGTTCGTATATTCACAAAGCTGTCAGTTCGCCAAATACGAGCGAATTGACTGCAAAATATGGTGCAGTTTGCCGCAATTCGGCGATCTTCGATGTCAGCAAAAATGTCCCATAGAGAAGTAATTGTTAACCTATTCACAAATCGCCAAACAGCACCGAAGTGTCCGTGAAATCCCCTGATTTTCGGTGGTTCGGTTCGACAGGTTTAAAGAGGCGAATCCCATTGGATATAATGTAAAAAAATATTATCGTTTTTTTATTCAACAGTTTATTCTTTTCATTTTCAACAAAAAGTCTATATATTTATTTATATTTAAGAACACCTTTTTGCATTTGTAGAGGAAATTTTTGATTCCTCATTTTTTTTTTTTAAAGGTGCTTTGTGAATAACCACTTTAACCAGAGCCGTAACAGCTCCATAGACTTCACCTGCTCAGGGAAGTTACACCAGGGTTTACGCGTCATTATGAGCGTCACACCAGCTTTTAGGTGGGGTTACATTTCCCTGGTGTGCGCCGAGACGTTACGTTTATTCAGCACCTTGGAATAGGTCGCTATTTTCACATTTCTTAATGACTCGAGCGTCCCATGTTAATTACAGAGGTCGCCAAGTACGGTAAGGAACGCAAGCTGCAAGACAAGGGTGGAAAAAAAGCAGAGAACGTCTGCCAATATGTTGTACGTCTCGAATGATCATAATGACTGTAACGTGGGTGATCCGTGTCCACATGCAGAATGCTCCCCTCGCCATCAGTATCTACCAGAAATACTTATTCAGGCCCAAAACACAGGAGATCTTTGCAGGTTCAAACCCAAAATGGAGACTGACTTTATTTACATTTTGCAACTGACACACACACTACAGAAACAATGGAAACACGCACAGCATTGGAACAATGGCTTAGGAGTCAGATAACAATCATCTGGATGAACCTTGTTGCTGGGGGGGTTGATGGAAGCATGTGAGGACAAAGGAATCCATTACTTACAGGGGGGTGTATGCTATACAAGTAGAACAACAATTGCACAATGTGCAGGGAAGGTGTCTAAGAATAGAAATAAATTAACAGTTTATTTAACAAAGAGCACTAAAAACATGAAGCATAAACAGTGGGATTCTATTCTTAGACACCTTCCCTGCACATTGTGCAATTGTTGTTCTACTTGCTCTTGTTGGGTCAGGCCCTTTTGGGTGTCTATTCCCCTGGTTCGTGTGTTTGTTTTTTGTATGCTATACAAGACAGGCTAGTAATACAGAGAGAAGGTACACAGAAAACACAAACACCTTGCATCTATAATTGTAGATACAGGAAAGAGCAGGGAAACAATATGAAACATCATGCCCGCAACTCCCAAATACATTTCTAGGCTCATGTACTTTGAGTCCAAAGTGACGCACGTCACAATGACAACCTGGACATTGGACCCTTATTATCTGTTCCTGTTATTTACACAACTCAACCCTTAACATTGAAGGTAATCAGGTAAAACTCATAGCGAGAGTTTAGAAGTAATCCGTTCACTGACAACTCATAGAATGAGACATGAAGGGCATAGACAGAGCGTTCGATCGATGAACACATAGTAAGACACATCAATCAAAGTGTGGGCAGAGGCAGCACTATCCCCAGTATCAGCCATACATAAGGATGCCAACGCGTACCAGGAGAGGCCAACGTCCAGCATACTTAACCAGACCACTAGCAATACGGACAAAAGACTTGACTTGAGTCGAAACATCGTCTGCGTTTGTTGCAAACTCAATAAATTAATCTTGAATTCGAGTTGGAGCATCCGTATCACTTCTTATCTGGATAGATAGACACGGACAGACAATAGACGGACTAGCTTGTAGTAATTACCTGATGCGACAATGAGCCAAGGAGCTGTAACCTTGCTTGATATGCTGCCTGAATTGTATGGGTTCTCGGACATTTGTAGGTTAAAATGCAGAGAGCAGAAGGGCTGGAAAGAGAAGAAAATAACCATTCAATAGGTATATGGTAAATTTTATAAACAAAACAAAATATCCATAAAAGTAAATCCATGGAGAAATCTGAGCAAATAAAACATATTTCATTTTGTGATACAGGAATCTCAACTCACCTTGGACATTATCAAGGTTGGCAGAAACAATGAGACCATTTAATGGCAAACCTGTGCCCCCTTTTAATAATATAGTTAGAAGGATCAGAGCATCTCATGGCTGGTAAGAAATGTGCATTAAATGGGCATCCTGGACTAAAGAGAGATATTTAATTATTAGCCCCCACTGACTCACCGGCTTCTCCCCCCCATTTTTGGTGTAGATTGTAAAAACTCACCTTTAACCCCTGCACCACTAGCTACCCTCTCCTCTACTGGCATCTCACTGCAGGAATGAGTACGGGGGTCGCCTGCATCATGAGTGTGTGCGACTAGTGTCCACAAAGCCATTCAGATGCCTCTCAATGCTTTTAGTTTAACCATACGACTTTTCCTTTAATTAGGTCAAAGCGCAGTAGCTGGTTGATGATATCTTACGAACTAGACGCTACGTGGCAAGACTTATTGGTTCCCACTAAAACAACGTTTCGGCCATACAAGAGTTTTGGGAGGGGTTTTGTTGACCACTTAAATACTTACTTCAAACCCTGCAGGGCTTATCGCCATCGGCAGCTACAAAACGCCCTCACCCGCAACCACCATCCCCCTATTTAAAGCCTAACACTTACCATCACAGGATTGCCCTCCTTTTCCGGAAACCTTCACGTTGGTTCCAGGCACATAATCAACTGACTCTCCAACAATAATCCCCGCCATGACCTTTGTCAAGCTTTGATAAAGGCCGTCATGTGCGGCCAAAATGTTGTCCTAGCCAGATCCATTAAATCTTGCCACATAGCGACTTGAGTCCCTGGTCTCCTTTTTTCAGTTGGATTGTACAGACGTGGGTTTGCAGCCCAAACCCTAATAAGCTGCCCAGTGGCTACTGTTAGAGAAGAGAGGAGACCTCTACTTGGATGAGTCACATTGGCAAGGGATAGCCGGGTAGTGAGAAGGCGATGACACACGACACCCTATGACCAGTTAGAGTAATATAAGTGATCAAGCTGACTATAGTGTCCCTTTAAGTCTAATAAATGCCCATAGAACCAAGCGTTCAGCACAGTACCATAGTTTACTGGTGTATTTTTCTTTGAATGCTCTTGGTTTGCTCAATGATTAGCTTAAACCCCATGACACGTTAGTATCTGCCCAGCATCTGGTGCTCACCAAACCCCTATGACACGTTAGTATCTGTCCGGCATCTGGTGCTCACCAAACCCCTATGACACGGTAGTATCTGTCCGGCATCTGGTGCTCACCAAACCCCTATGACACGGTAGTATCGGCCCGGCATCTGGTACTCACCAAACCCTATGACACGTTAGTATCTGCCTGGCATCTGGTACTCACCAAACCCCTATGACACGTTTATATCTGCCCGGCATCTGGTACTCACCAAACCCTATGACACGTTAGTATCTGTCCGGCATCTGGTACTCACCAAACCCTATTACACGTTAGTATCTGCCCGGCATCTGGTACTCACCAAACCCCTATGACACGTTAATATCTGCCCGGCATCTGGTACTCACCAAACCCTATGACACGTTAGTATCTGCCCGGCATCTGGTACTCACCAAACCCCTATGACACGTTAATATCTGCCCGGCATCTGGTACTCACCAAACCCCTATGACACGTTAATATCTGCCCGGCATCTGGTACTCACCAAACCCTATGACACGTTAGTATCTGCCTGGCATCTGGTACTCACCAAACCCCTATGACACGTTAATATCTGCCCGGCATCTGGTATTCACCAAACCCCTATGACACGTTAGTATCTGCCCGGCATCTGGTACTCACCAAACCATATGACACGTTAGTATCTGCCCGGCATCTGGTACTCACCAAACCATATGACACGTTAGTATCTGCCCGGCATCTGGTACTCACCAAGATACAGTTGATTGGATTTCCTTTGAGGTCCGTATCCGGGGCCTGCAGCAGACGCCAGTCTCTACCTTTGTTATACGTGATATAAGTCTTCAGTCGCTCGTCCACCTTCTTATTAGCAAGAAATACCCCCTTTATTCCAGCTACCTGGAGGGAACCAGCAAAGGATAAAATAGTGAGGGAAAAAAAATATCCGTAACAATAAAACATCATTTCCAATCTAGCATTTTATCCAGTTTATTGTGCTGAAACGATAATTTCCTTGCATGGCAGCATTGCTACTATTTAATATATATATATATATATATATATATATATATATATATATATATATATATATATCTATATCTATAGTACATTATTTGTGGTTTATTTTTAACCCTCTCAATACCAAAGTCTTTATGGTTAAAGAAATATTTCAAATTTTGCATAAAGATGGTTATTTTACAATAGCTAAAATAGCAAAATTATGTTTAGTTGCTCCTTTTTAATTTTTCATGCATTGGTTGTTCCTTTACAGAAATATCACTGGGATGAAAGGTTCTAAACGCTAGATGGCCTCCCTTATCTGGCAACATTCCACACAGGGTTTGCATTCAGCATACAGGCAGAAATGTCCTTTGTGTCAGTAAATGTGCTGCAGACAGATAATAAAATGGTGAGATCTCCTGCTTGCACGGAGTCTGCATTATCCGCATTCAGGCAGATGCAGTAAATGTGCTGCAGACAGATAATAAAATGGTGAGATCTCCTTCTTATGGGGATTTGTAGTGATCAGAATGAGATTATTAGCAATGCAATATCTGTATGTGCCGCATAATGCCTGTGTATGGCAATTACAGCAACACCTTGTATCTGTATGTGCTGCATAATGCCTGTGTATGGCAATTACAGCAACACCTTGTATCTGTATGTGCTGCATAATTCCTGTGTATGGCAATTACAGCAACACCTTGTATCTGTATGTGCTGCATTATGCCTGTGTATGGCAAATACAGCAACACCTTGTATCTGTATGTGCTGCATAATGCCTGTGTGTGGCAATTACAGCAACACCTTGTATCTGTATGTGCTGCATAATGCCTGTGTATGACAATTACAGTAACACCTTGTATCTGTATGTGCTGCATAATGCCTGTGTATAGCAATTACAGCAACACCTTGTATCTGTATGTGCTGCATAATGCCTGTGTATGGCAATTACAGCAACATCTTGTATCTGTATGTGCTGCATAATGCCTGTGTATGACAATTACAGTAACACCTTGTATCTGTATGTGCTGCATAATGCCTGTGTATGGCAATTACAGTAACACCTTGTATCTGTACTGTACAGGGATTTACACTCATTATAACCCCCTGAATCATATCCCTGTACAGCAGCAACTGACCCCACAGCTCTCCCTGTATTCTGCCAAATCCTTAATCTATTTGATCCAATTTTTGTTACAGTGAGGTTTAGGGCTGCTATCTGCAGAGGGTTTTATTTCTGTCCAGGGTGCTTGTAGAGACATAAAACAAAGAATTATGTTTCTCCACAGGGGACAAACTAATCTTGCTTTAATAAATTGGTAAATGGCCTTTTGATAAGCTAATGAGTGCTTTTCGATGCAGTACAATGAAAAATCGAGATAACTCTATTTTGGGTGTGAAGGGGTTAAAACTATTTTTTCTGAGGTTAACTGGAAATTTATGAAAAATGCCTGAACGGAAATCAGATAAAAGAATCCTAGAAAATATAATTAAAGCCTTAAACTATTTTTTTCCACTTAACCCTTTCACTCCCAAAATACAGCTTTCATTTTTCATTTTAACCCCTTAGTGACCGTGCGGTTTTACACAAATCGTCCTTTAGTGACCGCTGCTGTTTTTACGTTTCTGCGCTGTTAGTGTTTAGGTCAAATTTTACTCTTACTTGTTTATTCAACCCACACATATTATACACCGTTTTTCCTGCCATTAAATGGACTTTCTAAAAATACCATTATTTCCATCATATCGAATAATTTACTATAAAAAAAAATATGAAATATGATGAAAAAATTGTGAAAACACATTTTTTCGTAATTTAATCCCCAAAATCTACAACCACCAAAAAAGAACCCGGCTAAATAGTTTCAAAATTTTGTCTCTATTTACACTCATTATAACCCCCTGAATCTTAGCCCTGTACAGCAGCGACTGACCCCACAGCTCTCGCTGTATTCTGACAAATCCCTGTGCCGCCGCTCCTGCGGTGCTCACTCTCCCTCTTCCGGTCTGACTGCCATTAAAATTTATTGAATTTGAAAGATTTCATTATGAACTGAGGAGTTTGTGGCACCCCGCAACTGCCCCTCCTCGCTACGCCACTGGGCGGCTGGCAATATTGTGCAGGAGGGGCCTGCCTGGCAGAGGAGGCCCGGGTGGCACTTGTCCCCCTGCCCCATCCCAGTCCGCCCCGGGTAGCGCCCAGTCTCTCCCTAATAAGGGGTGGGCGAGGCCTGCTGAGAGGGGTGGGCACAGCCTGCTAGAGGGGTGGGCGTGGCTGGCTTTCTCCACAAAACAACAGCCTGCTGGAGGGCCGTGCCTTGTTCGGGCCGAACGCTCTCCATGCCATGGCCTTTGCCAGGGTGGCAAAATGCTGCCCCTGACAAAGGGCTGACTGGAGCGGCTGCTCCACCATGCTCCATGGATGGGCTGGCCCTGGCCACACTACCATATTGAAGTGGTAGAGGCTAAAACAGTAATTGAATTTAAGCAAGCATGGGATAGGCATAAGGCTATCCTAAACAAAAGATAAATCCAGGTAAAGTATCCATGTAATTGGGCGACTAGATGGGCCGAAGGGTTCTTATCTGCCGACATTTTTCTATGTTTCTATGTTTCTATGTTGCAGTAAAGTTAGATGACATTTTTGCTTTTTACAGTAAGTGAAGGGTTCTTATGTAGTCATGCAGGGTTATGTAATCTTGCATTAAAAGATATGTAATGTTCAGTGCTAAATAGTGAAAGCCCTAATTTTGGTAGTAAAAAGGATAATTCTGTACAGGAAACAAAACTTGTGAAAATTCTAATTTTTAAAGGGCCCGTAAAGAATTTTGTGGGATCACTGCTTATCCAGACGTCTCTGTTGATATTTCTCCATATTGTTAAAATGACAAGTGTAAACTTTTAAAACATGAACTCTACAGCGTCCTACACCTCCTCCCACAGCACTGGGGAAAAATTGAGACAAATGATTTGTGACACCTGCATGCATCATTAATGTGAAGAACATTAGCTTGAAACTTTAATTACCGGAAGGGACTAATCCATCGCCGAGAATCGTAACGTTATAAGACAAGTGTAACCCAATGCAGAAAACGTCCTATCTGCGGGTTTGTTTATAAATACATTGGGCCGTATTCCAACCGTGGTGTAAACGTAACCAGTGCCGGACCAAACTTACCAACCCCATAGACTTTAATGGCTCTGGTTACGTTGATACCAGGTTTGGAACAGATCCCATTGCTTTCTCTGGGATTTCTCACATGGGAAAAGAAATGTAAAGCTGTAAGGATTTAATTTACTCTGGTTTATGTGTAGAAAGAACCGGGAACACAATTTCCAACTCTGTAACATTGCACAACAGTATGAAAACCCATCGATTGAGATTCCCAGCGAGGAACTTCATACTGAAATAAAAGCCCTTTAACGGTCGGACAGAATTATTTGAATTTATTGTTCTTAGTCTTTTTTAATGCTCAACAATCTGTTACATCATCAGTGTAGGAACCCCAAGCAAGCTGGGAAAAGGTGGGTTGCATTCCCATTGCAAAGTCCTAATATAATTAAGTCATCACAGATTGCAAGGTCACTTTATTGGTTTACTACCCTTACCCTTCATAGAGAGGATTAAAGAGGTCCAAGGTGGCCAAATAAACAATAAACTCTATTAATACCATACATTCTTAATCCCAGACAATCATTTTACAAACAAAGATTGGGGGGAGGGGGGTTCCCCCTCATTTCTCCAAGTTCTTACATCTACCCAAGGTCAAACTTATATATACAGAATGCACATGTAAACATGTAACATAATGACTATATACAGAATGCACCTGTAAGCATGTAACACAGTGACTATATACAGAATGCACCTGTAAACATGTAACACAGTGACTATATACAGAATGCACCTGTAAACATGTAACATAGTGACTATATACAGAATGCACCTGTAAACATGTAACATAATGACTATATACAGAATGCACCTGTAAGCATGTAACACAGTGACTATATACAGAATGCACCTGTAAACATGTAACACAGTGACTATATACAGAATGCACCTGTAAACATGTAACACAGTGACTATATACAGAATGCACCTGTAAACATGTAACATAGTGACTATATACAGAATGCACATGTAAACATGTAACATAATGACTATATACAGAATGCACCTGTAAGCATGTAACATAGTGACTATATACAGAATGTACCTGTAGACATGTAACATAGTGACTATATACAGAATGTGCCTGTAAACATGTAACACAGTGACTATATACAGAATGCGCCTGTAAACATGTAACATAATGACTATGTACAGAATGCACCTGTAAACATGTAACATAGTGACTATATACAGAATGCGCCTGTTAACATGTAACATAGTGACTATATACAGAATGCACCTGTAAACATGTAACATAGTGACTATATACAGAATGCACCTGTAAACATGTAACACAGTGACTATATACAGAATGCGCCTGTAAACATGTAACACAGTGACTATATACAGAATGCGCCTGTAAACATGTACATAGTGACTATATACAGAATGCGCCTGTAAACATGTAACATAGTGACTATATACAGAATGCACCTGTAAACATGTAACATAGTGACTATATACAGAATGCACATGTAAACATGTAACATAGTGACTATATACAGAATGCACCTGTAAACATGTAACATAGTGACTATATACAGAATGCACCTGTAAACATGTAACATAGTGACTATATACAGAATGCACCTGTAAACATGTAACATAGTGACTATATACAGAATGCACCTGTAAACATGTAACACAGTGACTATATACAGAATGCACCTGTAAACATGTAACATAGTGACTATATACAGAATGCACCTGTAAACATGTAACATAGTGACTATATACAGAATGCACCTGTAAACATGTAACATAGTGACTATATACAGAATACATATTTATTTTCTGGGTTATTCTGTATATTTGTGTTTTGTTTTTAATAGTTTGCATTTTATTACTTTGTATTTCTGTAACGTCTGTAACAATTCAATGTTCTTGAATCCAGGATATACTGAAAACCAGAGAAATATCAATGTATCCTTCCTGGGAAAATCCTTTATAAATAAATAATTCTATCCCTAATTCCCTATTCTAAGATGCAGGACCTGGATCGGAGGTTATAGGATGAGGTAACTGTTGGTGGGGGAAACTGCCTATTCAGGTAGGGTGGTAACTTCCCAGAAAAGCTCTTAAACATTATCAGGGTTATCCAAAGAGATTCGAATTGCTTGAGAAAGGTAACCGAACGCTGAAAATCAGCGTTCGGTTACCTTTCCTGACCATTCGGCTATCCAGAGAGCAGGCAATTCCCCAAATCCTGTCGAATTGCCTGCACATACGGTGCCTGTTCGGTCCCTGTTCGAGGGCAGTGAAATCCCCATCAAAAAGCACTGCTTCGGCTATTCAGAGAACACAAACCAGCAGTGAAAGGTTCCCCTAATGCCCTGCCATTCGGTGGTTTAATTCGGCAAATTTATTAAGGAGAATCCCATAGACTTCAATGTTAAAAATATTCCCGTTTTAATTCAATATCTAATAAACCGTTCATTATAAAATTCTGCAGCAAAAAGTCTCTTTATTTATAGATTTTTTAGGATACTTTAAGCATTTTTCTGAATTTTTAAAAAAAAAATTAAAAGTCCGATTTTTTTTTTTTTTTTTTTTTTCAGTTTGCTTATTTTTTTTAACAGCCCTCTTTATTATCATTCGCTGGACCTCCTGTGAAAATTTCAGACATTTTCGCTCAGTAGTTTCTTTGCAAACAGCGTTTCTTTTTCCCAGATTCATACAAATGGTTTTTTCTAATTTATTCACTGCCTCCTCTACGTCACAGCTGCTTCGGCTCTGTGTGATTCGGCTCCTTTTCGGCTCCTCTTCGAAGGTTAATCCAGATGTTTTTGCTTGTTTTCATAGTGCATTCGGTTAGTTTTCGTCAGGTTTTCGGCAGCTTTTCCCTGCAATTCGGGGACCCTGTGGTGTTTGCTGAATACACCGCAGGGTCACCGAAATGCAATCGGCAAAAGGAACCGAATTGAAGAGAACGAAAAGTCACCGAACGTGCGGTGACTTTTCGAATCTCTTTGGATAACCCTGTAAATGTTTATGTTAGGGATAGGGTTAGGATTAATTCTAGGTTTGGGGTTATTTATTTATTTATTTATAAGTATTTTACAAGGAAGGATACATTGAGATTTCTCTTGTTTTCAAGTATGTCCTGTTAGGCTACTTACTGTTAGGCTGACTGGTTCTGTTTGTGTTAGTTAGGTTTGGGGTCACTGTAACCCCTACAGTTTCCCTAACCCTAGGAGCAATCCTAAATCTAGCACTTGTGCTAACCTTAACTAACATTTGGGGGGATATTGGGGGTATTAAAAAGAAGTGAAGGTCTTGAGGTAAAAGAGGGGGATTTAGAGGTGATATTCGGGTTATAGGGCTAAAAATACGCTAGAAGGCAAATTCCAAAACCGGAAGCTTTGCAATTCCGAAATTTGAAGAAAATAAATTGTGTGATGTGAACATGTCTAAATTTAAGTGAGAGAATTAAATTATCTCGTCTCTGATAGCCGGGAAAATCCCAAGAAACTCTCTGCTGGGAGGAAGAATGGATTTTCTGTTTATTGCACTGTTGTGATTTCCAGAGGAAATGTTTTCTGTTTTTTTGCACTTGTTTTTCATGTTTTTGGAGTGATTCTTCAAATAAATATAAAATATTAAATTGTCAAACTGTATTCTCCGAGTTATATGAAGCGATTGATGAATGGTGGAATAGATAATACGACTCGATGAGATTGACATGTTGCTCGTAGGTGGATGGATAGCGGCCAGAACGATAAACCGGTGATACATTGTTTTACGGAGCTGGAGGAACGGCAAGGACACGTGCAAAGGGTACTGTAATGACTTCTTTAGAATACCTCGTAAAGGTCAATGACAATGTTTCCTTCAAGTCCTCGACTGCTCTTGACATTCTCCAAGGCCAGGGTGAAGTACACGCCACGAGTGTCCGAGATGTACAAGTTGTACGTCTCATTCTGGTTCCATTCCTGGACCGCGGCGAAGACTTGCTTCTCATCGGTGCTGATGATATGCATGTCCTGTCATTAGAGGTAAAAGGGATAATTCATCGCATGAGAAAGTAGCTGCAATCACGCCAGAAGCTAAACTAGCGGCTAATCTTCATGCTTTATCTAATCTATCACTCGGCAAAAGGCAGTCGTAGACTCGGGCCGGAGGAGACCAACGTGGGAGGAGCGGGCTTTAAAGCATCTTCAACGGAGAGAAATAACCAAGACGAGCACAGACGACATCAAGCTCGGATCAGATGTGCTTTTGGACTCTATGCGGTCACAAGCCGCAAACTGAATGTTAAACTGAGAACTCACTGCAAGCGCAACGTTCATGTGCCTGGAGCCAATCCCTAAACTGGGAACGACGGAGAATTAAAATGTGGAGAAAAATGCACATCAATTAAAAAAAAAATGGAAACTATGAGCTTCTAAACCACGAATCTCAAACTCCGGCCCCCCACAGGTGTTTCTGAGCTACACTTCCTAGAGATGTGCATTCGTTTTGGAAAAATTTGGAATTTTGAATGAAATTTGATAATTCGTATTTGGGAAGTACTTCCAAAATAACGAATCGATAAGATACTGATACGAAACGGTGTATAACAAATTTATTTTGTTTTACACTGTGTCATCATCATAAAAGAAAAAATTGAATAATTGATATCAACTATCGAATTTGAAATGAACTATCAAATGGATATCAACTATCGAATTTGAAATCGATTCGAAATTTCAAATCGATTTGAAATGAAACGAAATACAAAACAAAATTAGTTACAAAATTCGTAAAATGAAATTATTTAAAAACGCAATGAAACGAAACTAAACGAAACAAATTTTTCAGCCATGCACATCCCTAACACTTCCCATGTGTTGACATAAATCATCCATGATCAACTACACCATTATACTCTGGCTATCTATGGCAGGGCTGTCAGACTCACGGCCCCCCAGATGTTGATGGCTACGATTCCCAGAATTCCTTCAATGCAATAGATGGCCAAGGAGTTTTAATTCAGAAGCATCTGGGGGGGGGGGGAGTTTGACAGCCCTGATCTATTTCTATTAATTCTGGGAATTTTAGACAATAAACACCTGGGGGGGGCAGAGAATCATGGGAAGTGTAGTTCAGAAAGGTCTGGCCAGACCAGACTTTGAGATCTCGGTTCTAAACTGTTTTCCCACCTGTAAGAAGGGAGGGTCTCCAGAACGACAGGTGAACTTTTATCAGTCATATCTGTCTATTAGGGTTATCAGACACCTTCATGTTTGGGTCACTTATAAGAGCTGCACCTCCCGCGATTCTCTGGCCATTTATTGCATTCAAAGGATTATGGGGGCTGTAGGCAATAAACCTCTGGGGGAGGGGCGGGTGTTTGAGACACTTGCTATAAGGACTAATCAATTCAGAGCCATCCCAAAAATCAGCAGCTTTTTCAGGCGCATTTTGGACAGTTTTTGGTTCAAGAGATTTAATTAAGCGTGTAGTAGGGATGTGCGTTTCGGGTTTCGGAACTTCGGAATTTTCACGAAATTTCCCGATTCGTGTTTTCGGATGCGGCCGAATTTCCGAAACTTTTTAGATCCGAAAATGGCAGATCCGAAAACTTTTCCGAGCCGAAACAAAATATTTTCGGAATTTTCGAATGGACTTGAAATGTGTCAAATCGAAATTTATTGCTTTGAAACGAGGAGAACAGACGTTCCGAAAAAACGAAAATTTCCGAAGTTACGAAAAGTCAATACAAAAAACGAGCAAAGTGAAACGAAAATACGAAAAATGGTCGATATTCCGAAAAAATATGTACACGAAAAACGAGTCGAGCCGAACCGAATCGAAACAGAAATCGGTCGAAACGAGCCGAATCGAAAAGTTTAAAAATCCAAAAAATCTAACCAAATCGAACCGAAAAAAAAATCGGTGCACAGGCCTAGCGTGTAGCGGAATTATGATTACTGTGATAAAAAAATATTTAAAATCTAAAACAAAATGCAGGTCAATTATCGGCTTCTAATCGCTAATGGAAGTATTGGGTTTAGCGATTCAATTCGGAAATATTGGCAAGTCACTTTTCAGTCGGGGAAACAGAAAATCAGATGGAAACCTTGTTCTTACACCTTTTGTTGACTAGGCGTGCTTAATAGCAAATACTGATATGTTGCCGAAAATATGGCCAAAATATGCTTTTTCAGAGGTTTTACCCATCACCTCGGATTCAATTGAAAAAAATTCGGCCAACCGAATATTTAACACAAAAAAAATACTGGTCAGAACTCAAAGATATTTTTTCCGAAAAACATGCCAAAATAATTACTTTGAGACCTAACTGTCAATAAAAGATACAATATTTATCCTATAACTCTGACGATACAGAAACGATTGACTCAGGGCTGGGAACGAGTCACATTTACACTTGGAAACGTATTTATGGAAAGCTGTGTACCCCACCTTACAGACAATATCCTCTCTGCGTTACGTAACCCAACTTGTTACCCGACCAAACACCATTAAGGACAAAAAAGTCAAGTCAATGGGAAGAACCAACTGGAAATAGAATTAAAACGGAACTAAAAAGACCTTAAATGAGATTAAAAGGGTCAACAGGGTGCACTGTATGTACTAACAGGGGGCTTCAGCAATTCTATAGAGGAAAATCAAAAAAGTGCAACAAAAGTTTACAATTTACATATGTTACAAACAATAAACTCCATGTTTAATTGTGTCATGCTCAATAAAAGTCAATAAAATAATAATGTCATTCGGCATAATCCAACATATAAATCAATTAATATCGCATTGAGACCAACTTCTGTATCAACATCATTGGCATTTACAGCCCCCGTCATCATGAACACACATCCCGTGACTTTGCAGACCCGCCACATTCCTTGTTTTTTGTTGCTTTCCTTCTGAATTCTATATTTTGAGAAAACTCAAGATTCCGTGAAAACATACGTTACCTTCGGAAGAGAGTACTTTGGAAGTTTAATCTGAGCAAACCCTTCCCGTTTGTAGGACACGTAGTAACTCGCTCGTCCCCCAGATGTCGCCTGAAAAACATAAGACAGAAACAAGTTCACAAACTGGATTCTGAAACAAGGAAGAAAAGGAGACTGAATTAATATATTCCAAAATATTCCAAATCTGCCAATTTTCTTGATATTATTTATTACAGGGACACTATCACATCAGCTGTAACTAGATTACGTGTGCATTACAAACAAAACCACCTTATAAAACACATTATAAAACACATTCTGCTGTTATTCATTTTTGTTTGATGAAATTTCATGTAAAAAGTAAAAATAAATTAAGTTTTTATCTCCTGTTTCCATTTTGTGGATTTTTCTCATGATGCAAAATTTACCAAAATCTTGGCAAGTTTTGCTTTACAGCTGTGATATAGGATAAAGCAGTAGTGAAGAGGCAATGAGGTGGAGGAGGGAATGTTTAGACAAGGCTTCAGGGGATCTATTGTGCTGTCTAGGCTACAAGAGATAAGTGACGGCAGCTGAATGAAATCTGGAAGTGGGCTTCCTACACTGGATCATACCCCCTTGCGATGCCATTTGCATCACCTCCCACACATGAAAGCTTAGGAGTCTGTTTTCTGGACTGTTGACCCATTCACTCCATTCTATGCACAGTGCTGCACAGTGAGGAGCAAGTGATGGAAAAATACTGGGGGGGGGGCAGTTTACAGCACAAAATATCACACAATGGTTACACCCAGTGACACATATAGAGGAAAATATCACACAATGGATGCACCCAGTGATACATATAGAGGAAAATATCACACAATGGATGCACCCAGTGACACATATAGAGGAAAATATCACACAATGGATGCACCCAGTGACACATAGAGGAAAATATCACACAATGGATGCACCCAGTGACACATATAGAGGAAAATATCACACAATGGATGAATCCAGTGACACATAGAGGAAAATATCACACAAAGGAGGGCACCTAGTGACACATATAGAGGAAAATATCACACAATGGATGCGCCCAGTGACACATATAGAGGAAAATATCACACAATGGATGAGCCCAGTGACACATATAGAGGAAAATATCACACAATGGATACGCCCAGTGACACATATAGAGGAAAATATCACACAATGGATGCACCCAGTGACACATATAGAGGAAAATATCACACAATGGATGCACCCAGTGACACATATAGAGGAAAATATTTTCTTAACTAAACATACAAGAGAAAAACAAACACATGTGAGATATCAGCAACATGAAAGAAACACAATAAGTACATTGCATTTTTTGGTAGTACCGGTCATTTATTTTGGTAATTCATTTTAGCATTTTTAATCTGATGTTTGAAGTTATTCTTTTAATTGTTCAACACGTAGTAGATACCGGCTGGATGGAGTAGAGCTGACCTCACTGCTCTATAACCGTGGGGACCCAGGTTGGAATCCTGGCCAGAGCACCATTCCAGTAAATGTCCTTGGCAAGACACCCAACAATACATACTCGCCCACCATACAATATCAGCTGTGGAGTCCAGTGGTAACGTCTCTATCCTTCGATCGTGGAGAAGCAAATCAAAATCCCGCTCAGCACATCCCTCCAATACAACTGTGAAGAAGCAAGTCTCGACTTTACGAGAAGCGGGTTCAACCTAACCACCAGGTCACTGCTCTACAATCATGGAAAGACGACTTGATCCCACTTAGAAGACGCCACCAGCGAGTGTCCTTGGGCGAAACACCTAACGATATGGAAGCGTCTACCTCACAAAATACTTGTACATCTAATAGATTGTAAGTTCTTGGGATCAGGGTCCCCTGAATCAGGACGTATCATCCATGTGTGGTATTACAATGTATCAACCCCTTGTACACCGATCTTGTAAAGCGCTGCGGAATATGTGGCGCCATATAAATAAAGGATAATAATAATAATAATAATAATAATAGTAATAATACTCTAAACTGGGACAAAACTCTATCAATGAAAATGAGACATTTACACATTACATGGGCTCCCGCTCTGGTGATTAGCGTGTGAGCCGCAATTAAACCCCGTTACATGTTTGTCGCGTTCCTCTGCTGCCGACGTGATGTTTATCTGTGTATTGACGGAGATATGTCGGTGAAAAGGAGATCTTGCTTTAAGGTAGAGGCTTCGTGACTCCTTCCTGCACAGACGCTGGAATTGTGTCTTAATTTAAAAAACTGTCTTTAAGGTTTGATTTCATCAATGCTAAAGAAAAAAAAAACGCATCGATTGCAGGAGGTGAGCACGAGGAGACGGTCCCAGATTAAGAGCGCAGCGCGCGGTAACAGCTGCCTGATGCCGCAGAGTTATATCTGGGGGAAAGCAATCCCATTAAAAGCAGTACAAGGTGCGCAGTAATATTGTGTCGCTTAGGGGAGAAAACAGATATTATAGATGATATTAAAAGAAGACAAATAAAGCACTATAACACCTGCTGTACCCAGCCAAGTATTACTTGCAGGACTTGGCAGAGTTTCCAAGCTCTGATGAATGACGCACGCTCGATTTAAAACGTGCGCCTCGAGCTCACCCAAAGCAACCGACAGCAGATGCGGCTGACGAGGCCGGTTCTGCCTCAGATATTTCTGATGGCGCCAGCTTCTGTGAGCTGCGGAGGCATCTTCTGCTCGTTGCGTGATGTCTTACACATTCCAGTCCATGATTTATTCACTTTGTTACAAGTTAAATGAAAAACAGGTATATGTTAATTACACTTCCGCCAGCCAGCGCGAGGACGGCTGCCTGAAACGCGTCGGCAGACGATGCTCAGCACGTGTCCGCAGTTAGCGCTTCGCTCGATCTGTTGGCTGGTAGGAGTATAGGTAAATAATACACTGAAAATGTAACTAAAAGATGCTGCAGAGGTGCCCAATGCCTATAGGGTCACCACAAGACGTCGACCACCATGTAGGCAACACAGAAACCAAGAGATTCCGGAGGGAGAGGATTTCAATTACATTTCAAACATTTGGTTCATTAATAATTACAAATATTTCCTATTTATATTAATAGATCTGTCTTAATAATATGTATATAATGTCTGAATAATAGCAAGATAGTTCGGGGAGTTGTGTTTTTTAACAGGTATTAGAAGCATTAGGCTCTCTTTGGGGGGAAACATGAGTTGGCATCAGTATTTCATGGATATTAACCTCACTTTTGGACCTCTCCTCACATCTTGCCTTTGAATAAAACATTAGGGGTTATTCAGAGAGAGTCGATCTGTCACCGAACAGTGAATTTCCCCGTACTGTGACATTTTGGGCCATCCGGTTTAATGGAATGCACCAAATACGATCAGGCTGCTATGAAAATATTTGATTGGAATACAAAATGCTTTTATGCCTTGAAATGAACTTTGCTCTAGTTAGCATTCTATTAACAGGCTGACAGTTCAGAAATGTATCTCACCTAAGAATCTGCTGCCTTGTGTATATGTTTTAAAGCACACCCAAGATAAAGGGGAGAGGCTAACAATTAGGGAGTGAAAAAGTACAGTTAGAAACAGATGTCAATTCCTGTTAAAGTAGAAACATTAAGAAAACTAATGACACTGAAAATTATGTTTATCTTTGTATTACTCTGTATTTTAACTTTTAATATGCTGCTGTAGGCATTTTTAGTAGGTGTTACTTCTCTCTGATTGGATACTGAAACATCATGAAATGTATAAATAAGATATTAAAAGAGGAGCAAGCCAGAGAGCTTCTAAGTGACAGAACTTCCACGTGTCCGTGTGGTTATTCTAGATGCTTGATCTCGCTCAGATCGATCCTGATGATATATTGCCAAGGAGAGATGATCTAACCGGTTAGCAGTTTATCGCATAGAAAATACCGACACATAGCACGCAGAGGCTGACTTTTCCTGCCAACACGGTTATTAAGAGAGCAGGCAGTTCACCAAATGTTGACGAATTGCCTGCACGTAAGGTACCTGTTCAGGGGGCAGTGAAATCCCCCATAGAGAAGCAATGATTAATCTATTCACAAACACCGAACAGCAGAGAAAAGTTGAGGAAATGCCCTGCTGTTCTGTGTTTTCACTTGACAGGTTTATTCAGGAGAATCCCATAGGCTTCAATGTTAAAAATATTCCCGTTTTTATCCAATATCTAATAAAATGTTTATTATTTTAATCTGCAGCAAAAAGTCTCTTTATTTATTGACTTTTTAGGATCTTTTAGGCATTTTTTGGGATTTTTTCGGCAAACTTTTTTGTCCCAGGTTTTCTTTTAAAAACGTTTTTTTTTTTTTCTGTAACAGACCTTTTTATTATCATTCATGGGATTTTATATGCAAGTTCCAGGCATTTTCGTTCAGTAGTGTTTTGCAAACAGCGTTTCAATTTTGTTCAATCCCATTTTATTTTTTTTACCCCGTTCGTCAGCTTGTCGGCTTGTTCCGGCGGCTGGTCTGCGTTGTGATCAGCGGCTCATCGGCTTGTTCCGACATGTTCTTTGTGGCGGTTCCGGTTGGGTTTGCAGCAGGTTTTCGCTGCACTTCGGGGTCCCTGCGGTGAGTGCTGAATTCACTGCAGGGTGAGGAACTTAGATTCGCCAGGAAGTGCGGGGAACGTGAGAGCACCGAAATGTCGGCGACATTTTGGTGCTCTCTGAATAACCCCCATTGTGTTATAAGTAGACATGCGCAGCACTGAAAAATTTGACTCTGTCGGTTTGGATTTGTTTCGTATTCCGAATATGTCGTATTCGGAAATTCTCATAATCAGCCATTTTGGAATATCTGAAGCTTCTGATATTTCGTTATCGGACCCGTTCATAATACTGGAAACGTCCAATACATTCAGTTGCTTCTTACATTCTGAGCATTTCCGTATGATATGTAAAAAATGAATTTGTTAGGGGGGCTAGGGTCAGGGATAAGGCTAGGGTTAGCTTAGGGCTAGGGATAAAGTTGGGATTAGTGCTAGGAGTAGGATTTAGTTTGACTTTTTTGTGTGTTATATGTTTAGGGTCAGGGCTAGGTTTAGTTGTAGGGTCAGGGCTAGTTTAGTGCTAGGGTCAGGGCTAGGTTTAGTGCTAGGGTCAGGGCTAGTTTAGTGCTAGGGTCAGGGCTAGGTTTAGTGCTAGGGTCAGGGCTAGGTTTAGTGCTAGGGTCAGGGCTAGGTTTAGTGCTAGGGTCAGGGCTAGGTTTAGTGCTACGGTGAAAGCTAGGGGTTAGAGTTACAGTTTCGAGGTGTCATGATTAGCGCGATGGTTAGGTGTAGAGAGTTAGGGTTAAACTATTCTGATTTAATCCGAATTTTACCGATTATATTCAGACCTGGCCAATTCTAAATTGGGAAAATTCAGAACAATTCAAATTTTTTTATTTAGAAAACAATTGGGTTCGGACATCGGCAATTCAGATCGACCCGAATTGCCAATATTTTGGAACATTTGCGAATAGGTCTGAACAGAGTCGCGCATCTCTAGCTATAAGTGTAATGGTCAGTTGACCACCCCAGGGGAACAATAAGCAAATGTAATTAAACACAAAGTGCACAATATCCCACATTATACGTCACATATTGGCCTCGCACAATAGAATGTAACGGACGTAACATACGCTCGTCATCGTCATGGTGGCCCTTGCTGCACACAAAGTTGTTCTTATCTTTCATTGCATTTCTTGCAACAACAAAAAAGGAGAAAACGAAGCGTAAAAGACATTGTGATCAAAAAATACGACTTCAAGAAAAGTAGCCAAAATTGAAAATCCCCGGATTAGCTCGGCTTTTCTTCTAAATCCTCTGTTTTAGTGCAGATTTAATGAATGTCATCCAATTATTTGCTCTGTGATCATCAGTCGTGTTCTTGCAAAATTATCTAGCTTTGCGCTCGCTAATGATTTTCTCATTAATCTAATTTTCTGGAATTTTGCTTTTACGGGTTTAATTGGGCCTTAGGCCAAGGGGAATGAATCTTCTTGGACAAATCTGTTTGCCATTACGCACATCTGTCTTCCTTAGATTATTCTGTCACACTTTTTGAGCCGGGATTTATCTCTGTTTCCCAAGTATGAGCTGACCTCGTTCGGGGAGCTGCTGCAAGGAGCGAGGCGCCAGGGAGGATTTATAACGGTTTAACGTCTTCGAGACCGGTCCGGGTTCTCCACACTTGCGAAGCCCTAGTTTGGAGTGAAAGCCCCAATATTGAGCCACAATCTGTTGACCATCTTATTGACCCTCCAAACACACAATGGCATCAGGAGTCGCAAAGAATCTCCCAATAATACATTCAACAAAATCCAAAAGTGTTTGTAAGTCTATGAGTAATAAAATACTCTGTACTTGTAATAATCTACCACTCAAGTCATTGGCTGGTCATGAAGCCACCTAGTAGGTCCAACAATGGCAGTTTGCCCCATCAGGCTTCGGGTTGCCAAATTAACTTGGTTCTGAAGAGCTTCAAGAGACACTCTATGCACTTTGGCCACTCAATGTTGTTTAACTGGTCACAGTGACCTGAGTACTCTCATCCTTCTGCTCCCTCCAGGGGGGCTCTTAGAAGGCCTTTTCAGCCTCTGGAGAGCAGGGAATAAGTCCCAACTGGAACCCAAGTACTCAGGTTTTTGGACTTTTGGAACTTCAAGTCCAGCTCCCACTAATGGACTTCCAATGCACTTTCTAACATGAATCAGATCGGCTAAACCTTGGCCTTTACAAGCCTCCCTGAGGTCACGGGACTGCTGCAACTTACAGCAAGCTGTCACCTTGTCAAATCCAGACCAACGCCAATGGAGCCCAGAGTTGAATTTACAGTGAATTTAAAAGGAATTTAAAGCAGTGATGTCAAACTCACATCAGACTAGATCAGGGCTCAAAATTTCAAGTCCCAAGCTACTAACCAGGCCATAAGAGTTACTCGCCACCAGTTGCTCCACCTAACTCCTAGCCAGCCCTTAACTCTGCCCCTTAAATTATCTTCTGAAATTACACTGTTTTTTTAAAAGACTTTATTTATTTGCAAATAATTAGAAATGGAGCAATAATACAAAGCGAATAACCACATAGAGTAAACAAAACAAGCAAGAGAGAGAAGAAAAAAAGAGAAGAAAAAAACTAAAGTTACACAAACAACATTAATACCCAGACATCACACCCCAGATACATGTATACCCAGTCACCAGAGCCCAGATACATGTATACCCAGTCACCAGAGCCCAGATACATGTATACCCAGTCATCAGACCCCAGATACATGTATACCCAGTCATCAGAGCCCAGTGAGCAGAGTGAGAAGGAAGGGAAGCTCCTCTCCACCCCCTGCCAGTGACAGAGACGAGCTGGGGCCGTTTAGGCAGCTGATCCCTGCCAGCTTGTAGCCTGGGGAAGGGGGGGGGGGCTGCACGGTAGCACTGCCGGAATGCGCAGCACAAAATAATGTATTGTGCTGCCTGTGTGTGCATTTCCACTCGCCCTCACTTAATGTCCACTCGCCAAATGCGAGTAGACGAGTGGAAATTTTGAGCCCTGGTTGATGGCCTACAATTCCCAGAAACCCATTGAGTCATATGGCAATAGAATCATGGGAGTTGTAGATCAACAATATCTGGGGGACTGGAGTTTGACAACCCTGATATAAAGAGTTAAAACAAGAAGATGGCACGTAGGGGTTAGTCCATTGTTTAACTTCTCAAGTACCTTCTGCCTTTTCAACCCTGAAGTATCCCTTTAAAGACACTCGCTAAAAATGTCATCAAAAAGCTCATTCTACAACCACAGGGTATCCAGCTCATAAAATTCCATTAATGGTGGTTACTTGGTTTATTGATGGAGGCGTGTCCTCTGTAAGCATGCCGAAAAAAAGCAACTTGCAGACAATGCATGCACACCAATATATAAAAAAATGTTAAATACTATAAAAATATAATTACACAAACAATGTATTTTTTATTTTTAATTTAAAAAAATAAACTCATTTCCATTTTTACTTATAACAAAAAAGTAGGACTAAAAATTACTAAAAATAATTTTCAATATATACAGTATATATAAAATGCAGCTGATGTGGACGCACTCCAGGGCTTCATAAAACAAATATACTTTATTATAAATCCATTATAAATCTGATGTTTCAGCTCATACAAGAACCTTTTTAAGTAACCGAACACATTCAAACTAAAAAGGTCCTCGTATGAGCCGGAACGTCTGTTTTTAATGGATTTACAATAAAGTATACCAAAATGTCGCCGACATTTCAGTGCTCTCTCGTTCCCCGCACTTCCTTGCAGTTCATGGGATCAAATTTCCCACTCTGCGGTGAATTCAGCATTCTCCACAGGGTCCCCGGAGTGCAGGGAAAACCCGCCGAACACGTCAGAAAAAGCCGACGATCTGACAATCACAGTGCAGACCAGCTGCCGGAAAAAGGCGACAAGCTGACGAAAGAGTTAAAAAAAAAAAACAATATGATTGAAAGTATCAAAATTAAAAAGCTGTTTGCAAAAAAACTACTGAACGAAAATGTCTGGATTTTACATATATGGTAAATAAATAATGAAAAAAGGTCTGTCACAGGAAAAAGAAGAAACGCTTTGACGAAAAAATCCCAAAAAAATGCCTGAAAGATCCTAAAAAATCTATAAATAAAGAGACTTTTTGCTGCAGATTATAATAATAAACGGATTATTAGAGGTTGTATAAAACGGGAATATTTTTAACATTGAAGCCTATGGGATTCGCCTGAATAAACCTTTCGAATGAAACCACTGAACAGCAGGGCATTTCGGTAACTTTTCTCTGCTGTTCGGTGTCTGAATAGATTAACCATTGCTTCTCTATGGGGGATTTCACTGTCGCCGAACAGGCACTGTACTTGCTGGCAGGTCGCCAAATTTTGGGGAACTGCCTGCTCTCTGAATAGCCGAATGGCCCCAAAATGTCCCCGTATGGACAAATGTCCCCGTTTCGGAGCCAGATCGGCTCTGAGTAACCCCTTATTTATTCCGGTATGATTGATCAGCACTGTCCCGGGAAGTTCGGCGTTGACATTTGCGCCCATTTACACTGCGTTACTCTGTCCAGAGTGCGGTGTGTTAATATTTTGTGCACGATCTGTAACCCCGGCCATGCCAGAGAGATGGAAGCGGTTTGGAACATCTCCCATTCCCGGCGTTTGGGCGTTGGGTAATTATTCCCCTGCCAGATGGAGGGTTTTTATTCAGTGTCTTTATGCGAGACGTTCCATTACCTGCAGTGTGAGCAGAGAGTTATCTATGTATATTTCATGCAGACAGTGTAACCGTGTGCGCTAGAACATTAAATAAACTCCCTCAAGGTTAGGCCAGATGTAATTAACAACAAGTGCCGAATGCATCCTGCAGCAGCGTGCGCGAAAAATACACACGTGACGATATCTCTTTGGGTTCGTAGAGTTTGAAGACTGGACAGTTGGAGAAGAGCAAAGGATTGCTACATCCAATCACCCTGCATGGCTAAAGAAAGTGTCACCACCTCCTGTACAGGCCTGTGATGATCTGAAGTGGCTTCAATCAGTCAGGACTAGGTTCAGTAACATCATAGGGGTTATACAGAGAGCACCGAATTGGCCACGGAATTGCACCGAACAGCGAGTTTCCCCATATGGTGCATATTCGTGACCTTTCGGCTATTCAAAAAATCTGTAAATTTGCCAAATTTTGGCGAATTGCCAGTGAAATACCGTGCTGTTCGATAGCAATGGTTAATCTATTCACAGACACCGAACAGCAGAGAAATGTCAGTGAAATGCCGTGTTGTTCGGTGTTTTCATTCGGCAGGTTTATTCAGGCGAATCCCATAGGTTTTAATGTTAAAAATATTCCCGTTTTTATTCAATATCTAGTAAATAATTTATTATTCTCCCTTGCAGCAAAAAGTCTTTCGTTTTTAGGCATTTTCGGCGAAATCTTTAATTCCAATTTTTTTTTACATTGCGCTTTTTTTTCTTTTGTTCTTTAACAAACCTTTTTATTATTATTCATAGGACTTTATATAGTATTTCCAGGCATTTTCATGCAGGAATTTTTTTTTTAAACACATTTAAAAGTTGGAGTTTATTTTTCTAATCACTGTTCGGCAGCTTGTCGGCTTTTTCTGGTGGCTGGTTGGAGATCTGTTTGGCGGGTTGTCAGTTGCTTGAGGATCAATTCAGCAGTCTGTTTGGTGGATTGTCGGCTTTTTCCGGTGGGTTTGCGGCTGCGTTCGGCAATCTTTCATATTGATTCTACAGTTTGAGGATGCATTTGGCGGGGGTCGATTCGCCGCATTTCAGGGACCCTGCGTTGAATGCGGAATTCACTGCAGGGTCTGCAAATTTAACTCACGAAATGCGGCGAATGAGAGAGCACCGAAATATCAGTCTCTGAATAACCCCTTATGTGCTAAAAAAAATGACGTCAACCTGACTACGTGGCCAAAAGAAATCACAACCTGGATGTAACTCAAATTGTGCAAGAGTGGTTGAGGGAGCATGAGACATCATTTCACACATGGATTGGCCACCGCACAGTCCAGACCTTAACCCCATTGAGGTTAATCTTTGGGATAATGTGCTGGAGAAGACTTTACGCAGCGCCGCGACTCTCCCATCATCAATACAAGATCTTGCCACAAATTAATGCCACTCTGGACGCCAATAAATGCTGTGACATTGCATGAGCTTATCCACACGATGCGGCGGAGAATGCGTGCCACAATCACAGCAAAAGGCTACACAACTAGATATTGCAGGGCGTGACTTTATTTTTGGCCAGGCAGTGGGTATTCATATGATAAAAAACATTCATTGGGAAGCATTGCATGAACTGGTTATGGAAAAATTTGATTTTTTTAGTCCTTGATGCCCAATGTTGGAAGGAATAAGTCCATTCCATAGATTGGGAAGAGCCAGTTTGCCCCCTATAGCTCCCCCGTACTGGTGGCTTCCTCGCGTTCATCATTAAACGTCTTCATCCTATTAGTTCTATAATACGCTTTTAATGACTAGTTCAATAAAGGCTTTGGACCAGACCATAGCTTGGCAGCTCCTGCCTTGACGAGTTGTTCTTTAAGCAATTGATTGCCGAGATAAAAATCAATTGAAGCTAAGGGGCTCGAAGTTAAAAATAAATTGTGTGGATTGATTTCTCCTCGGCTTCTCAGAATTAAAAAATAAAAAAGGACAGGGCAGGAGAAGTAAATGTACCTGGCGTTCAGTTATCTTGCACTTAATATAAATGCCGGAGTGTATGTATGGATCTCATCTTCAGAGGAAGGAGACCACGTGGTGGAAATTCCACCGATGTTCAGAAAAGAGAATTAAGGGGGAGATTAATAAGCGGGAATGCGGCACGGTATGCCTAGGATGTGTAATTCCCAGCAATACATTTATAGAGGACATAGAGTTCTGAATTCATAGTGATCTAGACAGGAAAAAAATATCCATGACTACGAAGGTGTGCGTAGAAGTGCGTGCGTGCACGGTTAAAGGGCCACGTGCGCCAAAAAATAAAATAAGAACATTTAATGTTGCCGATATCTTACATGTGTTTGTTTTTCTCTTGTATGTTTATTTACAAAAATATTTTCCTCTATATGTGTCACTGGGTGCATCCATTGTGTGATATTTCCCTCTATATGTGTCACTGGGTGTATCCATTGTGTGATATTTTCCTCTATATGTGTCACTGGGTGCATCCATTGTGTGATATTTTCCTCTATATGTGTCACTGGGTGCATCCATTGTGTGATATTTTCTTCTATATGTGTCACTGGGTGCATCCATTGTGTGATATTTTCTTCTATATGTGTCACTGGGTGCATCCATTGTGTGATATTTCCCTCTATATGTGTCACTGGGTGCATCGATTGTGTGATATGTTACTCTATATGTGTCACTATATGCAACCATTGTGTGATATTTTCCTCTATATGTGCCACTGGGTGCAACCATTGTGTGATATTTTCCTCTATATCTACCACTGGGCGCAACCACTGTGTGATAGTTTCCTCTATATGTGTCACTGGGTGCATCCATTGTGTGATATTTTCCTCTATATGTGCCACTGGGCGCAACCATTGTGTGATATTTTCCTCTATATGTGTCACTGGGTGCATCCATTGTGTGATATTTTGTGTTGTATCTTTCCATCACTTGCTCATCACTGTGTGGCTTTGGCTACAGAATGGAGTGAATTGGTCAGTCACTGACTCACATCATCGTATTGTGTGGGATTTATTCAAAGGACATCACCAAGGGGTAGATTAGAAGCCCTGTTTTATCTCATTAAGTTTCCAGCTCTTATCTCAGGTAGCCTGGAGAACACATTAGATCCCCTATAGCTGTATCTAAACATTCCCTTCTCCACCTCATTAACTGTTAAACACTGTATAAGATAAACCTCAGCTGTAAAGTAAAACTTTTGCACGAATTTTGATAAATGCTGCATCATGGAAAAATCAACAAAATGGAAACAGGAGATAAAAACCTAACTTTATTTTTCCTTTTTACATGCAATTACTTCAACGAAAAAAAAAGCAGTGTGCTTTACGTGTGTTTTATCATGTGTTTTATAATCTGTTTTATCATGTGTTTTATCATGTTTCACAATATATTTTATAATGTGTTTTATCATCAGTTTCATAATGTGTTGTATCATGTGTTTTATAACGTGTTTTATCATCAGTTTCATTATGTGTTTTATCATGTGTTTTATAATGTGTTTTATCATGTTCTATAATCTGTTTTATCATGTGTTTTATCATGTGGGTTTGTTTGTAATGCGCAAGCAATCTAGTTACAGTTTATGTAAGTGGTCATTTTCCTTTAAACTTACTCCGTCATAATTCCACGATCCCCAGAATCCAAAAATTCCATTATGTGAATATTCAACAAATTTGCTTTTTTCAATACATTTTTTTTCTTCTTTTTATAAAATCTAAGTAACACCTTTCAGCTTCAGATGTAATAAAACCTGTAATCCAGACACGTAAACGAGGCTCCAAACTGCCGTATAATAAGCAACACTTTACAGACTTCCATCACCGGCTATTAGAGACGGAGGAAGAAACTTGAATTTCATGTTTATATAACTTTTTTTTAAGTAAATGACTGGAGCCAATTTCCTCGTTTATTGACCTGTACAAGTCTCTGCAGAGCGTGATATATTCAGCAGCAAAACGAGCAGAGACCCAAGCAGGGAAAAACAAATTATCACAGCACGAAAACACCTTCAATAAGCAAAACGTCCGACGCGTTCTCCTCCAACTTCAAACAGACATCCCAGCCACGACGGTGTGTCATTAAAACGGCAAGTGTGAAGCTTGTAAGACTTTAAATAAAACATGTCAACGACAAGACGAGATGTTCACCTAAAAACACCGGAATGAGAGGTGCTCAGAGACTGGAATATCTGCAGGATAAGTGAAACAAAGTGACATTGTGTGAAGCTACAAATATAAACAAATACTAAAGACAAGGGATTGGATGTGAATCGGAAAAGTATCGCGGTGTCTGGCACAGCTTTTCATCCACTTCCAAGACTTGATAGAACTGGGTAGAAGACATTACGTTAGCTGGGGATGTTCCCCTAGGGAGGAACATTCCAGATCGGGACTAAGGTGAAGGTCTATGTGGTCTAAAGCCGAATTATAGGTTTGGACAAACCATAAAGTTTAATCTGAGCATTAGACATGTGCACAACAAAAAAAATTGTTTTGTTTCGGATCGATACGTTACTTTTTTAAATTTGTTTCGGTGCGTTCGTATTTCAGATCGATTCGTTAATTAGTTTTTATTTGTCACTAGCTTTTGCCCGCGGCTTCGCTCGCGTGGATTTTACGATTTGTTAAAATTGTTTTTTAAAAGAAACTTGAGGTTTTTTCAGTAGAACCCCCCCCTCTTTCCCCCCACTTGGGATTTTTGTAAAATTGTAAAACACGTGTTTTTTTATTTTTCAAGAAGAATGTAAGTGCCAAATTTCACACCTGTAACTTCTTTGTTTTTTGGAATATAAGTATACTGATAAAAGTATTCACATCCCTTTCCCTCACCCCCTTAACTGGATTTTCGGAAAATGGTAAAACATGGGGTTTTTTTGCACGAAGATTGTAAATATCGAATTTCACACCTGTAACATCATTGGTTTTTGAAATATAGCTATAGTGATAAAGGTAATCATCCCCCTTTCCCCTCCCCCCACTGGATTTTTGGAAAATGGTAAAATAAGTGTTGTTTTATTTTCAAGATGAATCTAAATACCTATTTTCACGTCTGTAACATCTTCTGTTTTTGAGATATAGGTATCCTGTTTAAAAGAATTCACCCCCTTTTTTTTACCCCCCCACTTGGATTTTTGTAAAATGGTAAAACACGTGTTTCTTTATTTTCAAAAGATTGTAATTACCAAACTTCACACCTGTAACATCTTGGTTTTTGAACTATAGATATACTGATAAAAGTATTAAGACCCCTTTCCCTCGACCCCCCCCCTTAATTGGATTTGTGGAAAATGGCAAAGCACATGTTTTGTTTTTTTCACTAAGATTGTAAGTGCCAGATTTCACACCTGTAACATCTTTGGTATAGGTATACTGATAAAAGTACTCAACCCCCCCTTTTTTGCCCCCTCCCACTGAATTTTTGGAAAATGGTAAAATAGGTGTTTTTTTGTTTCTCAAGACGAATCTAAATACCAATTTTCACGTATGTAACATCTTCTTTTTTTGAGATATAGGTATCCTGTTTAAAAGTATTCAGCCCCCTTTTTTTCCACCATCTTTTTTGTAACATCTTTGGTTTTTGAAATCTAGGTATAATGATAAAAATATTCAGACCCCTTTCCCCCGACCCCCCAATTGGATTTGTGGAAAAATGGCAAAAAACATGTTTGTTTGTTTGTTTTCACAAAGATTGTAAATACCAACAGGGCTATTCAGAGAGGTGAAAATCTTGAGAATTGCCAGGAGAATGAACAATCTAGACCAAATAGGCAATTTGGAAAGTGAGATAAATGGGGGAATTTTTCTGGTTTGACTATTTTGACCTCAAATTTTCAATTCTCCAGTCATTCTCAAGGTTTTCACCTCTTTCTGAATAACCCTGTAAATCTCACACCTGCAACATCTTCGGTTTTTGAAATATAGGTATACTGATAAAAGTATTCAACCCCCCTTTATGCCCCCCCCCAAGGAATTTTCAGAACATGGTAAAATACGTGTAGTTTTATTTTTCAAGATGAATTTAAATACACATTTTCAGGACTGTAACATTGTCTGTTTTGGAGATTCAGGTATCCTGTTTAAAATATTTAAAATATTCAACTCCCTTTCCCCCCCCCACTTGGATTTTTGAAAAACGGTAAAATACGTTTTTTTATTTTTCAAGCCGAATCTAAATACCAATTTTCACGTCTGTAACATCTTCTGATTTTGAGCTATAGGTATCGGGTTTAAAATATTCAACCCCCTTTTTCACCCCCTTAGGGGCAGAGTTTCCAAAAATCCTTGCTTAGTGGGCACCCACATCATAAAAACAGTGCACCTTCAAAATTTCATGTTCCTAGGTTAAACGGTTTCAGCTGGGTGTTGATGAGTCAGTCAGTCAGTCGGGACTTTTGCGTTTATATATATATACTAGGTGGAAAGCCTGCCCAGAGGGCAGTCTATTGTTAAGTGAGGTGTGCATGAATGTTCGCTGAAATGAAAGCACAGCAATGTCAAGGAAAGACAATTTTTTTTGGTCATATGGGTATATATTGCCCTCAGCTCATATGGGTATATATTGCCCTCAGCTCATATGGGTATATATTGCCCCTAGCTCACATGGGTATATATTGCCACCAGCTCACATGGGTATATTTTCCCCCCTTGATAAAGACGTTTAGTCGAAACGTTGGGATCCCTGGCTCTGCTCTCTATACTCGCTGTTTTCTATAGTGCCGGGTAATTGTTGCTTAATTTATTTTATTGTATTATATTGAGTTTATTATTATTGTTGTATTTATGTTTCTTTGTCAAGTCTATTATATATGTCATATTTTATTATGTTTTGGTATTAATAAATTGGAGTTTATTTGAGTGCATCCATACTTTTGTAGTTTTATATTTTCCCCCAGCTCACATGGGTATATTTGCCCCCAACTCACATGGATATATTTGCCCCTAGCTCACATGGATATATTTGCCCCCCCGGCTCACATGGGTATATATATTGCCCCCAGCTCACATGGCTATATTTCCCCCAGCTCTCATGGGTATATTTGGCCCAAGCTCACATGGATATGTTGCCCCCAGCTCACATGGGTATATTTGCCCCAACTCACATGGATTTATTTGCCCCCTGCTCACATGGGTATAATTGCCCCCTGCTCACATGGGTATAATTGCCCCCTGCGTATAATTGTCCCTGCTCACATGGGTATAATTGCCCCCAGCTCACATGGGTATAATTGCCCCAAGCTCACATGGGTATATTTTCCCCCAGCTCACATGGGTATATTTGCCCCAGCACACATGGGTATAATTGCCCCCTGCTCACATGGGTATAATTGCCCCTGCGTATAATTGTCCTCTGCTCACATGGGTATAATTGCCCCAAGCTCACATGAGTATATTTTCCCCCAGCTCACATGGATGAGCCCACCGGCAACAGGGACTTCAAGATGGCCGCCGGCGAGCTTCCTCTAACATCATCAGAGGGGGCCCGCCAGCAGCCATCTTGAAGTCCCTGCTCACCGGAGGCTGAGCCCACCGGCGAGCAGGGACTTAAAGATGGCCGCCGACGGACTTCCCCTGACATCAGAAGGGCCGCCAGTGGCCATCTTGAAGTCCCTGCTCGCCGGAGGCTGAGCCCACTGGCGAGCAGGGAAATAAAGATGGCCGCCGGCGGGCTCCCTCTGACATCATCAGAGGGGGCCCGTCGGCGGCTAACTTCAAGTCCCTGCTCGCCAGTGGGCATACATGGGCCCAGCCTTGGGCGAGCAGGGATCCGCCAAATAAAAGAAAGCGGAGCCGCTGGAGAGGCGCGCGTAAAGCGCCTCTCTCACCTCCTCAGTGACTGAGCTGTGAGGAGGTGAGACAGGGAGAGGCGCGCGCCTCTCCAACGGCTCCGCTTTTTTTTTTTTCCAACAGTTTTTAAATGTCCGTCGCGCATGCGCACTCAACGCTTGACGGCGACGGACTTTAAAACTGTTTTATTATATATATATATATAGATTTCGGAATGTGAAATAGATGAATTAATTACTATGATTAGGGTTAAAAAAAAGGATATGTCATCCCCCTGTCCTTGGTGCTGAAATATGTTTCAGCACCAAGGACAGAAACCGCCGAACACCGCCAGACTGAAGGACGAAAAAACCCCCGCTGCGGTCGGCAAAGAAAAAAAGCCTCGTCGTTTTAAAATAATTGGGAATCCAAAAATTTCACCTAAAAAAATACAAAAAGATGCTCAAATGCTAAAAAAATACATAAACAAAAATACTTTTTGCTGCAAATTATAAAGAATATTTTTTTTTAGATAGGCTTGCATGGTGCACTGTGCACACTTTGTGACCTACTCCTGCTTTTGACATTTTTGTCATTGTGTGTGTGTGTGGGACCAACATACGAACCAACCACCCTTGGGTAAAAGTGATTATTAGGGTTAGGTCTAGGGTAGGGATGTGCGTTTCGGGTTTCGGAATTTTGGAATTTTCGCGAAATTTCCCGATTCGTGTCTTCAGATTCGGCCGAATTTCCGAATCGGATCGGACCCGAAAACCGATAGATCCGAAAAGTTTTCCGAGCCGAAATGAAAAATTTTCGGATTTTTCGAATGGACTTGAAATGTGTCAAATCGAAATTAATTTTTGCTCTATTCATGATTTCGGTTCCATTCGTGATTTCGGTTCCATTTCGGTAATTCTGGAAATCGTATATTTAACTATTATCGGTTATATCGCTGATTCTGTAAATTTTGTATTTGTAAATGCGTATCACTTGTTTCTTGTGGCATTCGGGTCAGTTTAGCGCTTTTTAAATCGTTTTGTTCATTTTTTTTGTTCCTTGGCTTTCATACCATTTTAATATGATTAAATAAAGTTGTGAAATGTATATTCAATTATTCATAAGAAAAAAAGGATCTTTATTTAATAAAAAAAAACACGATAGAATCGCCAGAATTATCGTAGACACTTTGAAACGAGGAGAACAGACGTTCCGAAAAAACGAAAATTTCCGAAATTTCCGAAAAGTCGATACAAAAAACGAGCAAAGTGACCCTAAAATACGAAAAATGGTCGATATTCCGAAAAAAAAATGTACACGAAAACGATCCGAACCGAACCGAATCGAAACAGAAATCGGTCGAAACGAGCCGAATCGAAAAGTTTAAACATCCGAACAAATCGAACCGAATCGAACCGAAAAAAGAATCGGTGCACAAGCCTAGTCTAGGGTTGGGATTGGTTATGGATTTAGGTAATCCTAGGTTTTGCGTCAGCAGTAAGGCACTCCAAAGTCCCAGAAAATGCATTACCCAGCAGTGTTTGGGAAGGTCGCAGTTGAACTGGGTAAAGCCCGGCGCTTGATTTCATTGTGGGCTTTACCAAAAGCTGTCAGGGTAATGTCAGCTTTACCAGGGGTCGCACTTTACCTGTCGTGTATATGTATATATATTTATTTATTTTATTTTCTTACTACAGAAAAAGTCAGTGAATTAACAATTTTTGCAAACAGCTGGATTTCCCATTTTGAGGCAATCTGCAAAAACAAATATGCAGAAACTCTGACGATGATGGATTTATTTTTTTTCTGCTCATATTACTGCGTAAATCTGAATTTCATTAACATGAAAATGAAGCTCCTGTAGGACGAGCTGCCTGACCCGCGCGTGTCTCTGCAGAGCAGCGTTTACAGCAATGGAAACAGCGAAAACAAATTATCACCATGCATGCGATAGACAAATCCATAATGCGAGCTATCCAAATGTTGTTATAGAGGAAGAAGCAATTTAGCCGAACGTTCCGCGTGAAACCGTAAACTGACGCGCCGAGAGCTGTGCGCTGTCACAATAGTCACTCCACGCACACAGAGGAAACATCCCTCCTATAAAACTTCGTACAGATACTTGTTGCAAGCAGTGGAATCTATCTTTAAGCCAAAACCACAGGAGAGAATATCAGGAAAAGCCGAATGTGCATCAAACACACAAACCAGTAAGAAAACACAAAGACACAAACACACGTTTTCAGGAGCCGGGCAATGGACGTGTTGCAAAGCGTCCTTCCATTCTAGGTTGCTTTGGGTTTAGCCGGGCCTGGAAGGGTCTGACGTGTTTACGTTTATTCTTTTAATATCTTTCTATAGGGATTATTCACTAACCTCCGAATCGGCCCTGGATTGCACAGAATGGTGAATTTCACTGTTTGGTGCAACTTCGTCGCGATTGCTTTATTCACAAATCTGTCAGGTCTCCAAATACAGGAGAATTGACAGCAAAATATGGGGCAGTTTGGTAGCACCGAACGTATACCATAGAAGTCCATCGTGTCACCTATTCATAGAATGCTGAATTGACCCAAAAGTGGGGCAAAATGCCCTTATTTTCAGTGTTTCAATTCAACAGGTCTAAAACGGGCGAATGCCATAGGATTGAATGTAAAAATTTTATATCCTTTTTTTTTATAGACAATTTATTATTTTTATTTTTTGCAAAAACTCTAACTTTTTAAAAGACCGTTTTGTATTTTTTTAGATGACTTTTTAGTTTTTAAAAGACCTTTTCGTATTTTTTAGATGACATTTTTTCGTTTTCCTTATTTTTTAACAGACTATTCTATTATTTTTTTAAAGGACCTTTTGATTATTTAGACATATTTTTCCTAATTTTTTATTGATTTAAACTCCTGTTAGGAGAATAAGAGATTTCCTTTTTTTTTCCTTTCTCCAGATCGGTGGAATTCGCCATGGCAAATCCGTCACTTTCTGCAGACGTTCAAAAACGGCTTTGGCGACTCCATTTTTGGCAAGATATGGTGAACATTCGCTAAATAGTGAATTCACCAAATTTTGGACGAAATGGAATCAGCGGAGTGAGCCAAAATTTTATTAATTGTTGCTGCTCTGTGAATAGACCGCATAGAGGTTGAAATGCAATGCGCAGAGTCTAATTGAAATGGGATGAGGGGGTTCCCATGATGAAATGCAATGAGGAGCTCTGTGAATCTGGTGGAATGTAATGAAGGGTCACATGGATGTGTCTGCTGAAATGCAGGGGTTTCTTTCAGTGGATAAGCTGTTAACATGAGGGAAGGCACGTTCACCGCGTACGATGAAAAGTCCCCACTGAAATGCGATGGTGGGACACGATGGCGTACCATGGCTTCACATGTCCTTTGAGGTTTGAAAACCGAATGTGGTGGACATCAAATCGTTAGCTCAACCATGTCAACAGCAAACACTTATTTTAGATCATTTCTCAAGAAAAAATATATGGCTGTCTTAATGGTAAACCCAAAAACCACCAGTATTACAGAGCGAAACCACCTCTAGTGGTGGATATTCATTGCTTGTAGGTTCCCATTGGAGTTCCAGATCAAATCCTGTCACTTTATGTGAACTTTGCCGATATTTCTATAGATGTGACCCCCTCTGAGTGATCCAACTCCCAATAATGATACCTAGCAGTACCTGAAGGAGCTTGACTGGAAGACATGCACGACTATTCCACAAGACAATCTCCTTGTACAGACAAAAGTAGGTGACAGCAAGCTGTAGCTTACACACGCTTTAACAGCCTTGGTTTCCAAACCAAGTTGTTGTTAAAGTGGACTTGTCATACTAGGCTGCGGCCATCTTGGTTACAGCATTGGCGACGCTACCGGACGTCCAATCAGAGCTTTTGAGGTTTACCTGCCAGGTGAAATCAGAAAAGCCGGCCTGGAGGAGGTACGCAATGGTGGCGTCCAACAGTGAGCATGGCAGGTGCACAATAGCACCTAAATCACCAAAATGGCAAGATGCAGCTTCGATCCCTTTGTTATGAGTAAACTACAAGTTTTGTTTGTTTGCCGGTCAAACCAGAATCAGTGCAGGAAGGTTGCACCATAATATCTCTGTGCCACTCAACTTTGGATGCCAGGTCAAGAGGTATCGGTTGCCAGACACCGAACAGTCAACGGCAAATTTTGTCATTGACTTAGAACAGGATCAATACGACCACTCCTTATTGGTGAAGAAAAACGGCTTGTGTATTCCGCGCATGCACAGATCTGATCCATCGCTGCCACTCTGAGAACGCTCGCTACAGCGATTGGTCTCAAAGGGTGACGTCGGCTGCTCTCTGTGTGTGATATCACTAATGACCGGGCAGGCGGGAAATTTGCTGCATGGTGGTGACGCTGCATGGGGTGGAGGAAACTCCTCTGCTTCATCCTGTAATTTCACCAGATCAGGAGAGGGGGAGAAGGGGGACACTCTACACTTTTAAAGTGGTCAGGATGAGCAGAGTGTTCCTTTAATTACTGCGGATCCCGTCGGGTTCTGTTAATATTCCAAATAAACCCACTTGCCACACGACGCAGGGGCGTAACTCGGGAGCCGCTACAGCCATTTATTTATTTTTTCTTCTTGTATCGAGTTTGTTTGTGGAGCAGAGTTGTTTATTGCGATGCAGAGAGGATAAAAAGACTAATTTTACCCGGAGAAATTTATTCTGAACACTGGGCAGGGTGCCTTCGTTAAAAAGCATAAATCCCCACCGAAGAAATCTTATTTTTAAGAGAACTTGATTTACATGTTGACACTGTAATGCAGTCGGTATTTCAGAGAGGTGCGCACACTCTAATAACGCTGATTTACAGGACGGAATTCACACACAGTAATAATGCCAGTTGTACACAATAATAAGGCAGATTTACTACACAATAGAACGCACAGTAAAATTCTGATTTAGTTGAGAAATAGCTCAACTTGGGTTTAGCCGCAGAAATCAAAATGTTGAATTAACATGTTGCCTATACGTCCCGCGATTTCAAGCTGCCACTAAGAGGGTCGTGTGCGCGTTGGAGCTCACAGGTTGCCTTATGTTTGATAGGTAGTTGGCACGTTTAGAAAGTGCATTCGATGGTTAATAAGCAGTAGGGATGTGCCTGACTTTTTTTTCATTTCAAGGGGTTTTTGGGTCTTTTTTAAGTTTCGGGTCATTTCGGACAGTTTTTGTTTCGGGTCGGTACGGATCGATTCAGTGATTCGGATCAGTTAGTTTTTCCTTTTTTTATATGTTATTTAATTGTTTTATTGTTTTTTTTAAGAATGGGAAATATATTACTACCAATAGAATGAAAGTTTCTTTACTTATTTTATTATTTTAGGCTAGAGTCAGACGAACGCAGTCAATGAGCACTGTGCGTGCGTGCACAACGGACGGATGTTCTGACGGAAGATACTGTAGACACCACACAGTCCGTTTTTTATGACGGACGTGGAAAAAAAGGGATATATGGGAAACAAAATTAATATGAAAAAGGATATGAAAAGGCATTGTGTGCGCCAAGGTGCTGGACGTCACAAATGCGCTGCGTCTGACATCTCATCACTCACACAGAATGCTACCCGACGTGGTGGATGTGGCGCACGATGCCCGTCCATGTTAGCGTTTTTACGTTCTTGCCTAAATTACGTCCGCTTGCCCCGTGCCTTGTGCTGCGCAGTTTGGTGCGGACGCATTTAGTGTGTGGGTCTCTATTGCTCATGATTCTATGCTATGACGGACGTTAAACTATGCGGTAACATGGGCATGATCACTGCGTTCGTCTGACACGGGTCTTAGGATTTTTAGGCAATTTTTGGGTGAAATAATAGGTTTCCTAATTTTTGTTTAACCTCCCTGGCGGTCTAATTTTTTCAAAATTTTCTGTCTAAAAGCGTATCAATTTTTTTTTTAAAGGAAACGTGTTTTTGTGCATAGTTAGCCTGTAATAATTAGGAATCACGCACTGAAATCCGTGCAATCAAGAGTTCTTACTGGTAAAATCCTTTATAAAGTAATTAATTAATTAATTAAAAAAATTAGTAAATACACGGAGTCCGATAAAGTTTGAAACACGAAATAATAATTTATTATCCCAAAAATAATTAGCCAAAATAATGCAAATAAATGATATTCAATAAAATACAGCAAAAAACACTGAAATCTGTCTGAGAACAAGGGTGAGACGATGTATGGTCTATTTCTTATCCTGTACTGCCACCTAGTGGCCGTTCATAAACATTTCCATTTGTATTCAGTGAGTTTTGTGAATGAAATTTGCTGCGGTCCAGCCCCTCTGCATCATGTGACTCGCAGGGAGCCATCCAGGAAGCAGCTCGCTGCGATCACACTGCGGGGACAGCGAGGGAGCCAGGAGGAGGTGAGTAAACATCCAGCCCGAGTGTGGCTCGGGGTTACCGTTCATGGTAGCGAAATTTAACCCCGAGTCACACTCGGGAATACCGCCAGGGAGGTTAAAGAAACAAGGCTTTTTAACCCATAGGTTTCAATGCTGCATATGAATCCACACACTGCTGGGAAGCGCCTCTCTGCAGTATAATTAATGCAGCATATGAATCCGCACACTGCTGGGAAGCGCCTCTCTGCGGTATAATTAATGCAGCATATGAATCCACACACTGCTGGGAAGCACCTCTCTGCGGTATAATTAATGCAGCATATGAATCCGCACACTGCTGGGAAGCGCCTCTCTCCAGTATAATTAATGCAGCATATGAATCCACACACACTGCCGGGAAGCGCCTCTCTGCAGTATAATTAATGCAGCATATGAATCCACACACTGCTGGGAGGCGCCTCTCTGCAGTATAATTAATGCAGCATATGAATCCACACACTGCTGGGAAGCACCTCTCTGCAGTATAATTAATGCAGCATATGAATCCACACACTGCTGGGAAGCGCCTCTGCGGTATAATTAATGCAGCATATGAATCCACACACTGCTGGGAAGCGCCTCTCTGCGGTATAATTAATGCAGCATATGAATCCACACACTGCTGGGAAGCGCCTCTCTGCAGTATAATTAATGCAGCATATGAATCCACACACTGCTGGGAAGCGCCTCTCTGCGGTATAATTAATGCAGCATATGAATCCACACACTGCTGGGAAGCGCCTCTCTGCAGTATAATTAATGCAGCATATGAATCTGCATACTGCTGGGAAGCGCCTCTCTGCAGTATAATTAATGCAGCATATGAATCCTCACGCTGCTGGGAAGCGCCTCTCTGCGGTATAATTAATGCAGCATATGAATCCACACACTGCTGGGAAGCACCTCTCTGCGGTATAATTAATACAGCATATGAATCCACACACTGCTGGGAAGCACCTCTCTGCAGTATAATTAATGCAGCATCTGAATCCACACACTGCTGGGAAGCGCCTCTCTGCAGTATAATTAATACAGCATATGAATCCACACACTGCTGGGAAGCGCCTCTCTGCAGTATAATTAATGCAGCATATGAATCCACACACTGCCTGGAAGCACCTCTCTGCGGTATAATTAATACAGCATATGAATCCACACACTGCTGGGAAGCGCCTCTCTGCAGTATAATTAATGCAGCATATGAATCCACACACTGCCTGGAAGCACCTCTCTGCGGTATAATTAATGCAGTATATGAATCCACACACTGCTGGGAAGCACCTCTCTGCAGTATAATTAATGCAGCATCTGAATCCACACACTGCTGGGAAGCGCCTCTCTGCAGTATAATTAATGCAGCATATGAATCCACACACTGCTGGGAAGCACCTCTCTGCAGTATAATTAATGCAGCATATGAATCCACACACTGCTGGGAAGCGCCTCTCTGCAGTATAATTAATGCAGCATATGAATCCACACACTGCCTGGAAGCACCTCACTGCAGTATAATTAATGCAGCATATGAATCCACACACTGCTGGGAAGCACCTCTCTGCAGTATAATTAATGCAGCATATGAATCCACACAATGCTGGGAAGCGCCTCTCTGCAGTATAATTAATGCAGCATATGAATCCACACACTGCTGGGAAGCGCCTCTCTGCTGTATAATTAATGCAGCATATGAATCCACACACTGCTGGGAAGCGCCTCTCTGCAGTATAATTAATGCAGCATATGAATCCACACACTGTTGGGAAGCACCTCTCTGCGGTATAATTAATGCAGCATATGAATCCACACACTGCCGGGCAGCGCCTCTCTGCGGTATAATTAATGCAACATATGAATCCGCACACTGCTGGGAAGCTCCTCTCTGCAGTATAATTAATGCAGCATATGAATCCACACACTGCTGGGAAGCACCTCTCTGCAGTATAATTAATGCAGCATATGAATCCACACACTGCGGGGAAGCGCCTCTCTGCAGTATAATTAATGCAGCATATGAATCCACACACTGCTGGGAAGCACCTCTCTGCAGTATAATTAATGCAGCATAAGAATCCACACACTGCGGGGAAGTGCCTCTCTGCGGTATAATTAATGCAGCATATGAATCCACACACTGCTGGGAAGCACCTCTCTGCAGTATAATTAATGCAGCATATGAATCCACACACTGCTGGGAAGCACCTCTCTGCAGTATAATTAATGCAGCATATGAATCTGCACACAGCAGTGCAGCTAAAGGCTAGGGTCAGACGAACGCACGTGCAGCCGCACTTTATCACGGCCGTAGTAGCAGCAAATGACGGGTAATGACGGGCAATATACGAAGTACGGCTGCACGAAAGTGCGGCCGCGCAACGCAAGCGGGAAACAAACGCATTTTTTCTAGAACGTGATACTGCTAGTACTGACGTACAGAGTGCGCTGCGTCCGCTAGCGGCGTGTGTGCGTGATAAGGAGACAGCAGACGCTGCTAATGTCCAGCCAACATAACGTCCAGACACAAAAAGTGTTTTATTGATGATCCGTACAAAATCACGGACGAAAATGCGCATCGTATGACCACTATCGCGTATTCCGTGAAAAAATACGTCCATTCGTTCGAACGCACTTTTTCACGGACAATGCGAAAAATACGTTTGTCTGACCCTAGCCTGAAAGGGGCAAGCAGCGTGGCTGGAATATACAGTCTGTATAATTAGAATGTGAGGGTAGTATTGCACATAGAGCTGTGAATTTGTTTCAGAAAAATTCGGAATTCGGAACGAAATTCAATAATTCGTTTTTCAGAAGTAATTCCGAATAACGAATCGATAAGATCCAAATTCGAAACGAAATGGTATATAACAAATTTATTTTGTTTTACACTGTGTCATCATCATAAAAGAAAAATTTGAATATTTTTTTTTGAGTTCCGGATTTCGAATCGATAAACTATCGAATCGATACCGAATTGATATATCGACTATCGAATTGATATCAACTATCGAACTGATCTTAAATTAAAATACATACAAGTAATGCAGTCAGCAAACAACTTTATGAAACAAATTAATTTAGTTTCACAAGTACCTGTCCCTGTTAAATTGTGACACAGCTTAAAATTTAACCCTAGGTGTTCTAACAGCAAAATTTGATTAATTGGGGTTTTATTTAGTGATCCAAAATTCGATAAATGAAATTTGAATCGATCCAAAATGAAACTAAACGAAATACAAAAAAAAAATTGTTACGAAATTTCAAAATCAAAATTATTTAAAAACTAAACTAAGCTAAACAAAACAAATTTTTCAGCCATGCAAATTACCAAACTGTTATGGAATAAG
This sequence comes from Leptobrachium leishanense, assembly GCA_009667805.1. NCBI lineage: Eukaryota > Metazoa > Chordata > Amphibia > Anura > Megophryidae > Leptobrachium > Leptobrachium leishanense. Next base: position 13,658,841 of record CM019068.1, read on the forward strand.
GTCCCATGGTGTAATGGTTAGCACTCTGGACTCTGAATCCAGCAATCCAAGTTCAAATCTCGGTGGGACCTGTGCTGATATTTTAAGTAGTCAATGTAATAGAGCAGCAGGAAATGCTGGCAGAATGCTTGGTTGTGTAGGGAGAGGTATTAGCAGTAGGAAAAGGGAAGTGCTCATGCCACTGTACAGAGCACTGGTGAGACCTCACTTGGAGTACTGTGTGCAGTACTAGAGACCGTATCTCCAGAAGGATATAGACATCTTAGAGAGAGTTCAGAGAAGGGCTACTAAAATGGTGTATGGTAGACATGTGCACAGCACGAAATTTCATTTTGAACTAATGGATTAGTCCTAAAATGCAATTTATTTAGTTGCTAAAGAAATTAGTTTTCAGTTCTTTAGTATGAAAACTAATTTCGTTCATCCAAAAACCAGTGGATACAATTACTATTGTAGTGGCTCCTCAGAGGGCTGAGATCGCCGCTTGTTACAGTATCTCACACTCTCGGCACAATATGTCAGGAAAAGCTGTTACAGTAACTGACTGCTGCTCATCACAGCGCTCAGAGTTTCAGTAAAACTAGTAAATAATATTTTTATATATAAGAGGTTAGAACAATATTATTTCCTTGTTTTACTGAAACTCTGAGCGCTGTTACAGTCAGTTACTGTAACAGCTGAGCCTGATACATTGTACTGAGAGATAATATAACAAGCAGCCGAACTCAGCGCTCACAGCCACTGGATTTAAAGGGCTAAAAAAAAGGCTCCTCTCTGTATAATGTATACAACATCCTCCTGCATTAATTAATACTCCTCTCTGTATAATGTATACAACATCCACCTGCATTAATTAATACCCCTCTCTGTATAATGTATAGAACATCCTCCTGAATTAATTAATGTCCCTCTCTGTATAAAACATCCTCCTCAATTTATACCTTTCTCTGTATAATGTATATAACATCCTCCTGCATTAATACCCTTCTCTGTATAATGTATAGAACATCCTCCTGCATTAATTAATGCCCCTCTCTGTATAGAACATCCTACTGCATTGGCATGTGGAGGGTGCAGAACTTCGGAATGCAATGCTTATCCAGCACAGGAGAGGGAACCTTTACTTAAACTTTGTATCTCTGTGGGGGAGACACAGGAATATAAAAGCAGGGGAGAGGGTAAATATTAATGTAAATCGGTCTGAAAGCTCAGAGAAGAGATGACTGGTGCAAATTTATTTTTATAATAAAATATCCACTTTAAATCCAGGGAAAACATTCAAATAAATCACACTGAAGGCTCATAATGACAGAGTAAATGTGAGAGCTGGATACTAAATGTATCAGAAGTAAAAAAAACCTTTATAACAAGCAGCACTGGGAGAGGAGAGGGACTTTATATAAAACGTGTATTATAGATGAGGAAAGGGGGATAGTGCTCCTGGATAATAAAAAATGTATCAGACCTAAGCCCCTATTATGCAGAGCGAGAGGGGAGATAACACACGTTTTATAAAGTCCCTCTCTTCTCCCAGCGCTGCTTGTTATAAAGGGGTTTTTACTATCCAGCCCTCCTCTGTCATTAGCTTTCAGTGTGATTTATTTGAATGTTTTCCTTCTCCAGCTTCTTTTATCATCTTAAGTAAAGGTTTCCTCTCCTGTGCTGGCTGGCTGTGCTGCGAGTGAACATTCTGGAGCTCTATCACTGTCAGATTTTCAGGTAGGGGTCGGGAAGGATTACGCATACAAACCCTTTCTTTTGCGATTTTGCGCTTTTTTAATTGCTGGTCTCCTTCACTCATCAATGTAATATCACAAAAATTACTGAAACTAAAATGTAGTGCATTTTATTTTAGTTTCTTTCGTTTTTTGTACTGAGCAGTTTCGTTTCTCGAGTCATATGAAAACTAAATTATCCCAAAATTCGGACTAAATCATTTTAGTACTAAAACGAATGCACATGTCTAGTGTACGGCTTGAAGGAGAAAAGTTACCAGGAAAGGCTTAATGATCTTAACATGTACAGCTTGGAAAAAAGACGAGACAGAGGAGATATGATAGAAACATTTAAATACGTAAAGGGAATCCACAAGGTAGAGGAAGGGAGTATATTTAAAAGGAAACAAAGTAGCAAAACAAGAGGACATAGTCTTAGATTAGAGGGGCAAAGGTTTAAAAGTAACATCAGAAAGCATTATTTTACTGAGCGGGTGGTGGATACATGGAACAGCCTTCCAGTTGAAGTGGTAGAGGTCAAAACAGTGATTGAATTTAAGCAGGCATGGGATAGGCATAAGGCTATCCTAAACAAAAGATAAATCCAGGTAAAGTATCCATGTAATTGGGCAGACTAGATGGGCCGAAAGGTTCTTATCTGCCGACATTTTTCTACGTTTCTATGTTTCTATGCACAAATCTAATTGCACAGTGGTTGGAATGTGCAGACAGGGTGGTTGGAATGCGCAGGCAGCGTGGTTGGAATAGACAGACCAGGTGGTTGGAATGCGCAGGCAGCGTGGTTGGAATAGACAGACCGGGTGGTTGGAATGCGCAGGCAGCGTGGTTGGAATGTGCAGGCAGTGTGGTTGGAATGCGCAAGGAACAGTGTTTGGAATACACAGGCAGTACGTTTGGAATGCACAGGCAGCTTGGTTAGAAAGAGTTGGCTAGCATTTTTATAACCGCATGGTAACATATTTACAGCTTGCAGGTAGGGAGGAGCTGTTCGGTTCGATCAGTCTGGAGTTCGACTCGAACATCGGCAGTTCGAAAGTTCGCGAACCTCGAAAATTTTTGGCGTGTTCGGATCAAGTTCGAATTTTTTTTTTTTAAAAAAAGTATAACAAATGCTTAAAAAAATACTAAAAAATCTAGAAATAAAAAAGACTCTTTATTGCAGAATATTAAAAGCAATGGTTTATTAGATATTGAATTAAAAAACTACCTAATGTCGTCTACTATAGGTGCAAAGATTCTCACCTCTAAATGACCTGTGCTCTCAAAGAGGTGTAAACAACAGGTGTTAATTAGTGTTTGGAAATAACATGTGCTTCTAATTGGCAATTAGAATTTGATACATTGCTTGCAGACTGGGTGTGGCCTGCACATGTATGAACAAACACTTTGTTTTGAATTATAAGAAGTATTAATTTCTACTATATGATCCTCTCTGATATGCTGTTTAACCCCTTAAGGACCAGGGCTCTGTAAAGCCAATCATTAATGATGTAGATGTTACGTCATTTGTCATCAAGGGCTTAATAAAATCTTTATCACACTCCTTAGATTTAAACGTAATATTCCAGTATTTGTATGTCATGTACCTCTCCCGAAGGGCCTATGTGAGCATACAATTAATATTGTGTTAGAAATGTCTATCATAAAGCGTACAAGTTGAGTCCCTAAAGTCTCTGACTATCCATTGTCATATATACCTTGCTTTATACATATAAAGCCCCGTTCACACTGTGCGATTTGAAAGTCGAGTGATTTTCCACGTGATTTTTTCATATTCACGACATAGTGCGATAATGTCGCATGATGTCACGCAATGTTGCGGTTTTGTGCGATTTTTGCAAAGCACCACCAATGCAAATCGCAAAATCACAGATAGCAAATCTCAAAAAAAGGGTCATGTACCAGCGACATGCTACCGCGACATGTGACATGTGACGTCGCGCGGCACGATGTGAACAGCTCCATTGAAATGCATTGGAGAAGCTACACAGTGCGACGTCGCTCAGATTTTGCTGCGACGTCGTCGCAAAATCCGCGTGCTGAATCGCACAGTTTGAAAGGGGCCTAATACATTCCCTCATCTAACAGGATAGTAGCCAGTCCCTGTGCATTTTAACCCCTTAAGGCTAGGTGTTGTGTGTGGGTCTCTGATGGCAATGTTTCTATACATCCTACAAATCCGCCACTTCACGGGCAGGTTATGGGGACCTCCTAGGCACGATATTTGACGGAATTTTTCATTTTTATTTTTAACCCTTATTTTATGGATAACTCACTGTTCCTTTAAAAACGTTTTTTTTTTACTTTTTGTCCTTGTTTCCTGTCCCCCAGGGCACTACCCAGACCCCCATACACCTTTTATGGCAAATATCTTGCATATATGCCCTCTTGGAGGGCACTCTAAAAATCGAACTTTTGAGTCCCATTGACTTGCATTGAGTTCGGTTCGAGTTCGAACTCGAACTTTGGAAATTGTTCGAGTTTGAATGCGAACCGAACACGGGGGTGTTCGGCTCATCCCTACTTGCAGGTAGGGTGGTTATTTTTTCAGCCAGCATGGATGAAAATACACATGTTGGTATATGACGTGTATCTGCAGCCTAATATATTTAAAATTCACTGTAAAGGTTAACATTGTGAGGAGTTGCACACTATGGTTGTCCAAATGTGTTCATTGGTACGTTGAGAGCATTCAGGTTGGCATGGTTAGTATTTGCTAGCAAATGCACGTTCACGTACTTACTTAGTATTTGCTGGATATTGTAGCAGCTTGCAGATGGGTATGGTTAGAAGATGATGAAGATTGCACGAGTGTGCATGTTGACATAGTTACAATATGAAGATCTTCTTGGTTCATAAATGTGGTTTAGAGTCGTTAGATGAGATAATTATTGAGTTTCAGCTCACCATACCTAGGACGTCCAGCCTTTACACTTCATCACCTGCAGGATGACGTGGAAAGGATGCTGCGGAAATGTTTGCAGCTAGCAAAGTAAGTATGCAAGAAGTGAAATATATTCATTGGGTGGCATAAAAAAGACATGTGCTCTTCTATGTGAAGCAGACCGCTTCCTACGAAATGTGTGTTATACAGAGAGCTGCTGATATAATTTTTTACTAAAAAGTGTGTGTTATACAGAGCTGCTGGATATAATGCTTCTTACACAGTGTGTGTTATACAGAGAGCTTCTGGATATAATTTTTACTACAAAGTGTGTGTTATACAGAGAGCTGCTGGATATAATGCTTCTTACACAGTGTGTGTTATACAGAGAGCTGCTGGATATGATGCTCCTTACACAGTGTGTGTTATACAGAAAGCTGCTGGATATAATGCTTCCTACACCATGTGTGTTATACAGAGAGCTGCTGGATTGTTAGTCTATCCAGCAGCTCTCTGTATAACACATACTGTGTAGGAAGCATTATATCCAGCAGCTCTCTGTATAACACACACTGTGTAGTAAGCATTATATCCAGCAACTCTCTGTATAACACACACTTTGTAGGAAGCATTATATCCAGCAGCTCTCTGTTTAACACACACTGTGCAGTCAGCATTATATCCAGCAACTCTCTGTATAACACACACTTTGTAAGAAGCATTATATTTAGCAGCTCTCTGTATAACACACTTTGTAGTAAGCATTATATCTAGCAACTCTCTGTATAACACACACTTTGTAGGAAGCATTATATTTAGCTCTCTGTATAACACACACTTTGTATAACACACACTTTGTAGGACGTATTATATCCAGCAGCTCTCTGTATAACACACACTGTGTAGTAAGCCTTATATCCAGCAACTCTCTGTATAACACACACTTTGTAGTAAGCATTATATCCAGCAACTCTCTGTATAACACACACTGTGTAGTAAGCCTTATATCCAGCAACTCTCTGTATAACACACACTTTGTAGTAAGCATTATATCCAGCAGCTCTATGTAAAACACACACTTTGTAGGATGCATTATATACACAAGCTCTCTGTATATCTTTGTAGGAAGCGGTCTGCTTCACATAGAAGAGCACATGTCGTTTTACATGTCAGTGTCTCACCAGCGACTAACCTCACCACACGTCCCTGCTATCTCGGGGTAGGCTCTCTGGTGGAGCTTAGCCTAGAATAAAGCGCAGGGCAGTTACATACTTGCAGTACCGCATGGAGCCTTGCGAGTCACGGCAGCGAGATCGCACAGCGCCACAGATGAATCAAAAAGGGAGACTCGGAAATATTTGTTCCCAGTCTCCCTCTGCTCCCAGTGAGTATGGGATAGTTGGTGGGTTAGTCCAGTGTATTTGCTAATGCAAAATCCCTTAACACGAGCTTTGAGGAGATGGAATTTCTCTGTGACATACCATCTCCCGGGCGGATGCGTGGGCTACACTGGAATAGCTCCCCTCATGCTTCCAACCATAGGTGCAATCTAACATCTCCTATACTAAGTATACAAAGTATAGGAGACGGCAATTCATACTCGAACAAGTAATTGCTACTTTCTTGCTGCAAGCCCAGTGTACACCAAGAACTACGTAAATAACTGTAGATAACTACAGGAGAATAGATGTGATGTGTAATGTTATGTGTAACGTCTCCTGTATTTAACATCAAGTGTGGAATAGGGACCATTGTTTTTACCGATGTTCTCATTGTGGTTTCTATCTGAATCCATTGGAGAGCAGAACTTTAAAATCACTGCAGTATATTCACTGGTGAAACAACGCTGAATGGAGAGAAGCTGCAGCTCACTAAATTTGAGGAAGAGTAAAGGTGGTTCCATCGATCAGTGTTGCTCTATAATTGCTGCAATTTGTAGTGAAAAAATATATAGCACACTTATACAAAATCACACCAAAATATCCGGGTTCCAGGCAATTTAAGCCCAGCAACAGCTTGAGCATCAAACGGAAGAGCCGGTCACTCCATGGTGCAATAAAATGAGAGCTGATTTATTATTGGGACATGGTGCAACTTTTCTGTTCCTCTTGGATGTTTGATAAAGGTTCCAGGAGGTACCAAAGCATTGCACTTTGCTCCAATGGTAAACCAGCTCTCATTTTATTGCACCATGGTGTGACCATCGTCTGTTCCCAATGTTGCAAGTGGTGGACATCAGCTACGCAGAGAAGCAAAATTCCACGAAGCTGATTTTTCCCAGTGTCTGCAACTGTGAACATTGGAGTTTAGTGGAGTTTAAATGTCTGCCGGCAGGTGAAGGATGCTCACGGACCTTTCAGAGAAGTAGCTCTTTCCTACACAAACTCGGTGATGCAAAACACATTAATCTCCTACATCTTGTACAAGAACATGAATGAGTTCTGATATGGTAACGCAAAGAATAATAATCATCAGTGATAGCCTAGCTCCAGGATGGACATTCCGATTCCTCCATCTGTACGGAGAAGCTAAAAGCATCATCCACACAGGAAAGGAGTTCATGGAGGATATTGCAAACGGCATTATGTGCTTAAGCCAAGGTTGGCTGAACAGATGACACGTAACCAGCGAAGCCAGGTGCTGGTGTGGACCAGCTGTCACCATGAGTGAGGTGGCTCTACAGACATGTAGCCTGTTAGCTATGAGTAGTCTTCATGGAGGAACAAACACTTAACGCGCCGGCAGCGTTCAAATAGTGAATCCTCTCATCTTGTGCTCAAATAGAATAATCTGTAAACGTTAATAGTCACAGCATCCTTCCTGCACTATGAGCATCATTATCCAGAGATTTCTCTCCTCTTTCCTCATCATCATCCTTCTAGACATCTGTTCCATCTATCCCATAGCCTTCCCTTCGATCCCAACGTGTCACACATCCTAAATTTCTCTCCTCCAGGCCAATGTCATTAGAAGCATTGCTGTCAAGAGACAGATTAAAATCACACTCCAATTACTCCGATTCATTATTAATGATCATGTAGGAATGTGTTTGCCAATAGTTCTTAGTGGTTTCAAGTCAAGAGGAATCTAGGAAGAGGATAGATAGTTTCATCCAACGACTGCCAGAGGGGTTTAATCAAACATCTGACACTCCAGGGCTTCAATCACACATCCCCGCATCAGCTACATTGCAATCTATAGTGCACGTGATTAGTTTGCTGAGGCTTTAAAACGGCTTTATAGAAAAGCATATCAGGAATATCAACACATGGTTTCCATGAGCAGCATTCTACAGTGATTACCAGTATCGGAAATTCCCGTATTACCATCACAAAAACATCCCCAGATGATCACAAAACCAGTAGCTTTCCTAATCACATCCATTACTCAACAATGACCAGCAGAAACATGACCATCACCAGCGACTCCATGGAAAACACTTACATGACATCTAACTCACCTCTGGTAAAAAGAATTAAGACCGTCAACCACCAATTCCATTGAAAACACAAATATCTGCTAACAATCTATCGTACTCCTGGTAACAAAGTATCACGAGTGAACATGTCATATGGATATTTTAAAGACATATAGAAGGGCACATGTGTTTTTGAATAATGCACCAGCCAGGGTCTCGGCAGACCAGGGTCACTAGCCCTGATGTGGCCAACAAAGGATGAAGAATGAACAGTCACATGAGTCTTGGTAACAAGTATCATGACCATCACCAGAAGCTCTTTAGGGAGGAGCAGAATACACAAATCTCAGCCGATACTTGGACGGACACTGTCAATTTAATAGACTCCAGGTTCCTTGATTCCTGTCAAAGCAAAATTGAGGTTGGCCACAGACTCTGTTTAATCGAGAAAAATAGGGGAAATTCTCCAACCCTTTGACATGGAGATGCATTTTTGTCATTTTTGGCCAGTTACTTTCATGGAAACCAGCTGTGGGGCTTATCTCGATCTACAGTTGAGCAGTTATACAATGGCAGGTTCTTGGAAATGAGCACTCAAGGTGCCGGTACCAGCAAATTTGACAAGCAATCATTTCCTCTACATGTAGTTTGGTAACAAATGACCAGAACAAAAAGCTATCCAACAATTCATAACCGATATTTACCCTGAATTGGGTCAAGCCCATCATATGGACACATCAATTCCATATGGCATTTAATGATGGGTGTTATTGATCTCCTATTTCCCGTGTTGATAACCCCTTATCATATGACCAGGCGTGTTTTTGAATAGGATATAATGGAATAAAACTGTTCTGAAAAGGAAACCTAGCAACGCCTTGACATCGATTAGGTCATATGGACATTTTAAAGACATACAGAAGGGCTCATGTATGTTTGAATACTGCACCGGCCAGGGTTTTGACAGACAGTCCAGGGTCAGCAGCCCTGACGAAAACAACAAAGGAAGAAGAAAGACTGGTTACACAAGGTTTGGCTTTAGCAGGAGCTTTATTGTAGGTGCAGCATTGTTTCAATACTACATTCAGGTCCTTTGTCCTTTCTCAAGCCACTTAAGTGGCTTAAGTGCGGGGCCAAAACGTTGCTGCTCTTGCAATAAAGCTTCTGCCAAACTTTGTGTGACTGGTCTGTGGTCTTCCTTTATATGGACATTGTCATGCTTGGTTCTCCAAATTCCACTACCCAGATGTTGATGGCCTTCAATTCCCAGAATTCTTTGAATTCAACAGATGGTCAGAGAAGCATTGGGATTATAGTTCAGCAAGTTCTGGGGGGGGGAGCTTCAGTTCTCGGATTTATAGTAATGTCAAACATTTATTCTTTCATTTTCTTACCTGGATGAAGACATATTCGTCTTGAACGACTAGGGAATTGGTATCAATAGATCGAGAGAAGGGGCCGCTCTTCAAGGTTTCGGAACACTCCTGAATCCGGCAGGTTATATAATGGGCATCTGTGAAGAGAGAAATGATACAGTGTTACTAAGGGCAACAAAGTAGAACAGGCACAAAAAGAACAATAACAATAATTGGTTATTATGTTACTTTTGCCCGACACCTACTCACAGGGGACCCAAACTAGTTACGGAGAAAGACAGAGACAAACAATGCTCGATCCACAACACTGACATTTTCTGCTTGAAAGAGCCTTGTGACATCTCCTGCTGCAGGCTTAAAGAGGACTCAAAAGGAGAACGAGGTTACTTGCGAGGGTGGATAAATCGGAGCAAAGCCTTTTTTATTCCACGTAAGTGAGAATGTTAAAACAATTACAAACAGATAATGAGAAGAACGGTATGAGAATATAACGGCCAGAGATAGGAATTTAATGAGCTTCGCTGGTGGAGTCTTTGGGATAAATTATAACCAGTATCATTTATTTAGAAATGGCGCAGCCGCTGACATTTCCGCTGGATGAAACCAACCGAAAATACAGTGTAACGCGTAAAAGGAAAGAGAGAAACTCATTTAAAGGTTTGGTTTGTCCATGCTCAGGTCTTATAATACAGAAAACATATTTGCATTAGACACATGATTTTTTTTTTGGATGAAATAGAGATTTGGCCAAATTTTGGACGATGTTTCGATTCGTCTAAAACATGAGTCAACAAAAGGATACCTTAACGAACAAACAAACAGAATTGAAGCAAACTGGAACTATTTAGACTTGTGTATTTAATTATGTGTCACTCATTATATCCTCGAGTACAACTAGCGGGTCCAATGCATAGCAGCCCACCACTCCATACCTCCCATACTTACCACCCAACTCCTTAGCCCCCATGCCCTCCCACCTAACTGCTTAGTCCTCATACATACCACCCAACTCTTTAGCCTGCCTTTACCCTCCACCCCTCCTTACCCGACCTATACCCTTCACGCATTCCTTAACTCCCATTCCATTTACCCACTAGCACCATACCCACCACCCTACCTCTTAGCCCCACATATTTCCCACCCAACTCCTTAACCCCCATTTCTTCCACCCTATTTCTATGCCCTACATACCCACCACCCAGCTTCTGAACCCCCATTCCCTCCACCCTACCCATTTTGTGATAATTTCACTTATCTGTCTTTTCATTTGCCTTTCTAATACATTTTTTAAATTGTAAAGAGACTATATGGAGACCGTATGTATATATACAGTATATATTTATATACACCCCAAATATAGGAAAAAGTCCCATACTCAATTGAAAATGTACTCTCTCCGATGCTCCCCACAGCTGAAAATCCACTCTTATAGTAAGGAAAGGTTCACATGGACACTTTCCAAAAAAACGTAAATTTATTAAGTATAAAAAGGTCAACGTTCCAGTCCTCATAGGGACTTTTCTCAAGACTTACAAAGACACAAACTTCATATATAAGCACACAGCAATTAAAATAAAAGGAGCCCCCCCCAATCAATTTTATTTACCAAACAATGGCACAAACAGACTAAAAGACCAACATGAAACACACAGGGTCCCATCACCCGGTGTGCGCTAAAACAGATGAGCCACAATAATTTTCCTGCTGCAGCATATAAATAATACATGTTTCAGGGCAAGACTTATCCATGTGTTCCTTTAAACCTGGTCTTTACCATAATACTCAACTGCTTACATACTATGAATAACCCCCAGCATAAAATGTTTAGAATTAAGCAATATATTAGAATTAGGATATACTGTATGTGAATAAAGGATACATTTATAATAGAGCCTACTGCAACAGCAGCAACATTGCTGACCAGATCCATTACTATGGTGTATGGGGCCAAGAGAACAGCTGTGCTGCATTCCTGTCAATGTGCCTGTTAATAGCCTATTAATTGCCTGTTAATTACTTGTTAATTGCCTGTTCCTATATTCCACTTAATGTAGTTTACCTGAAATATAAACATATAAAATGTAGAGATACTATTTTACAATTCTAATATTTATAAACAGCAGGATGTTGTCTGTAAGACTGTTTTAAGTTAAATCAACTCACAGGATCTGTATTAGTCTGGATGTGGCAGACTACGACTCCCATGGTGCCTGTATGACTCACGCTGACATATCTGTATTGTAGCACCAGATGGAATCACTGCTGGCTGGAAACCAAAGAGTTAACCAATCTACTGCAACTGCAAGCAGAATCTCTGCAAACGGGTCACCGGGCACGAATAAAGCGGAAATATCTCGTTGCAGTTAACATTTTAATAACTCACGAGCGGCTACAAAAGGATTAATTGGCCTCATACGGACAATCCCGGCAAAGTGCTTCGTCGCCGCGCAGCCAATGAAAGAGCAGAAGAATGATTTTAATTATCAAGAAGGATCCTGGGAAATGGCTGGCTTCTCGGGCATTGCACCAAGATCCAGTAAAAACCGCTACATGCCGCAAAAACCCCAGTATCAGACTATACACGACCACATCATGGGAACACGCCCGGTCTCCCTATGGTAATGGCAACGGGAACCGGCTTTGCATGACCAGACAATGAGTAGGATACAATACAGGTCATGTAGCTGTTTCTGTTGCATGTCAAATAATCATGTTATGTTTTTAACCAGTTAAGGAAAAATCCAATATCATGAAAATGAAAGAATAATATGAGAGACGGGCAGCACCGGGCAATAACGATGGTAAATGTAAACATTGTCTATAAAGCGTCCACGTTGAAGAATACCTTGTGTGTGCTGTGATTACCCTCTTAATTCTCAGCACTTTCAGCGCCGTGTGCAGAGCTCATTTTCACCTCTGCCCATCACATTTGAAGTCATGTTTTACTGCAGAACCTCCACAAATTACAAAGTTTTTTTTCCCCCAACTGACCTTGCAGTTTCACATATTTGTGCTGAGCTCATTTTCACCATTTTTTACCCATCGCATTTAAACATTACTTACATTGTTAATTGTTTTATTGCAGAACCAACACAAATTACATTTAGCTGGATGGAGTAGAGGTAAAATCACTGCTGTATAACCATGGAGACCCTGGTTCAATCCTGGCCAGAGCACCTCTCGAATACGTGTCCTTGGGCAAGACACCTAATGGTACATACTTGCTACCACACAATATCGGCTGTGGAGTCCAGTGTTATCGTCTCTACTCTTCAATCCTCCGATACAACTGGAGAAGCAAGTCTCGACTTTACGAGAAGCGGGTTCAACCTAACCATCAGGTCGCTGCTCTACAATCATTTAAAGACGACTCGATCCCACTCAGAAGATGCCACCAGCGAGTGTTGTTGGGCAAAACACCTAACGCTATGGATGCCCTACCTCACAAAATACTTGTACATCTCAGATTGTAAGTTGCCTTGGGAACAGGGACCCCCTGAATCAGGTCCTATCATCCATGTGTCTCGCTCTAATGTATTAATCTCTTGTACACTGATCCTGTAAAGAGCTGCAGATGAGGAGAAACATCTGAGCGAGGGCTTGTAACAATTGTTGAACCTCACACTAGAGTAGCATCACCCGACCTGGAATAGGACACAGAACGTAGCTCTAGGGGAATAAAATGACTGATAAATGTTGCACTTTTGCTTCCTGATCACTATCTGTAACACACAATTCCTGGGCATTAAAGGGTCCCTTTTTTGATGCCCTTTAATAATTGGGCAGGTGCTGCTGTCAACATTCATCCAATATTTTTTTTCTATTTTTAGGAGATATTACTCCCATTTCCCCTCTCGCCGCGCACCGCTGCTCTGTCTCAGGAGGTTCTGAATCCAAAACTCCCTACAGCTTTGTTGTGCCAATAGCTTAGTGCTGAGGGACTCGCACACACAAGTTCCGTAGCGCCTGCGCAGAGCGATAGATCGGAGCTGCACAGATCTGATCCATCGCTGCCTGTCTGGGAACGCTCGCTACCGAGATTGGTCTCACAGGGTGACGTCAGCCGCTCTCTGTGTGTGTGACATCACTAGTGACCGATCTGGTGCCCGGCAGCCGGGAAATTCAAAATCCTGGCTGCTGGTGATGCTGGGTCGGGTTGAGGAGATTCTTACACTTGACCACATTATTTCACTAGATTGGGGATGGAAGGAGGAGGGAGTAAACTCTTCACATCTTGGCCACTTTAAAATGTAAGGTGGTCAGGACGAGTAGAGCGTCCCTTTAATCGCCTCACTCTTCCATTTGGGTGCAGTGATATTTCTATAGCAAATCAATCTTTACACTAACTTAAAAGCAAAACGCGTATCATAATATGACGTTCTCCTCAAAGGAGCTCGTTCTGTTAAGTAGAGAACCCCCCACAATGCCAAGCGAAATCGCAGATGGAATTTTCACGATCTCCTAGATCTAGATTTAGATTCTAAAGGTCGGGAGATTGTATTAGCCGGGTCGCCATCGCAATGGAATTTACATGTTTGAAGGAAAATTATTAAAAAAAACTTGTGAGTGGCTTCTCATAAATAATTAAACACGTTAAACCAATAAAACATGCCGGAGCCCCTGGCAGCCAGTAAATAATTAGATATGCCACAAAATCCTCCCTGGACCTCTAATGGTCTTACATCTTTAAGTGCGATAAGTGGATGGACCTCGTCTCATTGATTAAAGTGAAACGATCCAATGAAGTTATATCATGTAGGCAGCATTGATTGAACGCGAGAGGCTCCGAAGCTTCCCATAACTCGCTAAGGTCATCGGGTTACCATTCTACATTCACTTATTTATGGTTCGACATCTATAAAGCACGAGGGACCATAATCTCCTTAAATCAGTCACATCATCAGTGACATGACCACCATGTAATATGCAATGGGAAATAAAGACTCGCGTCCATCTACTAACCAGTAGGTTTTTTTGGAAACCGATCGGTAAACCATACTGGAAGTCAACTCCAGCGTGGCAATGCAATACTGTAATTGGGAGGGTCCCCAGCCATCTGTAACCTTTCCATGTAGGATGAACTTGGACATTCTGGCACAATGACTGGCACTCTTCATGATTTGTTGGCCCACCAGTTCCAGATATAGAATCCTTTCATCTTCTATTACATGTAGACATACTTTGGGACCCTCACTCTTCCTTTACCCTAGAACTGGTCATTAGTTTACACTTTCCCCAACTTAACTTCCATGTTTCATGTTCTGGATTCTGCATTGTATCTCTTTATATCCCCCTATAACTTTGTTTTGACAGCCTACTCTTCCACTCTCTCACTGTCATGCCAGCTCTAGGAGCCTGCCTGTATATACATATTGCTGTTGTTCCTGTCAGCATCCACTCAGGGGTTAATCCCTGTGCCAGCTCCTGAGTGGGTGTGCATATAACCTGGAGCCAGTTTCGACATCCATCATCGTGGGAGTCGCCACCTGCAGTCCCCTCACTCCTGTGCCACCCCTTGACAGTCCCACACCTGAGGGCTGTGTCTGTGCATCTAACGGGACATTAGTACAGAGAGAGGACTTGGAGGTCTTTGAGAGCGCACTGCTTGCCCATGGAGACATCTACAGTGATCCTGACTCTGACTGTGATGGTTGGTGGTGATCTCCTGCTGCTCTTCTGGTCTGGACTCTATGGCCTAGGTGCCCAGAGTGCACCTTGTAAGGAGGGAGGTACTGTCATGCCAGCTCTAGGAGCCTGCCTGTATATACATATTGCTGTTGTTCCCGTCTGCATCCACTCAGGGGTTAATCCCTGTGCCAGCTCCTGAGTGGGTGTGCATATAACCTGGACACACCCTTCCTTCTATGCTCTGTCATTTTCCTTGATTCCCTGCCCATGTGAGGTTCTGTGAGCTCCCTCACCGTTGTTTGTCAGTTTTACCCACCATCCTCTGTATGAGCTTTTCTGCCAGCATTGCAGATTGAACCTTTGCGAAGAGCTCGTGTTTCCAGCTCAGTGGATCCTTGCTGCAGTGGTAACTGCATAGGCCACTATCCTGTGGGACTAAGAGACTGCACCTGTGGCTACCTGTGTTCTGCTTTATTCCACCTTCCTGCTACCAAGGTACCTGTGCCAAGAGCTCCTGGTTCCCGCGCAGAGGATCCTGTCTGCAGTGGACTACATAGCCCACAATCCCTGGTACATAGACACTACCTGCACGCAGAGTGACTTTTCCTGTTGTATCCAGTGCTCTGTTATTTCTGTATCAGACTTGTTGCTGTGTGTTCTGAATATACACTTATTTACCAGCATAAGTTCCTGTGTCTGCTTCAACTGCTCTCCCTCAGCGCTTGGGATATTATTTGATATTAAGGCCCTGCCATGGCTCCATCATGGCGCGAGCCTGACATAATGACAGAGTCAAACCAGGCCAGTGGGGGTCCAAGCTGCACTGGATGACATTGTGTATCAATTGCTCATTGTAGTAGATGATGTGTGGAATTTAATGGGCTCCCTCTCCACCACACCTGGCCCTGTTAGGCCTTCACCAGTGAGCAGAGCATCGCTGCAACCAGCTGAGTTTATTAGCTCTCCACCTCTATGCAGAGCACAGGCACCTTATAGGGAGACTAAGAAGGAAAGGTATAGGATGCTCAATCTAGGCTTCTACTGCGGATCGGAACAGCACAAAATTGACTTCTGTCCCATCAGACCTGCCATTCCACGCCAGACTCCAGCCGCTGCTAGTTCGCTCAAGCCTCCAGCCGCTGCCAGTTCGCTCAAGTCTCCAACCGCTGGCAGTTCGCTCAAGCTTCCAGCCGCTGCCAGTTCTCACAAGCCTCCAGCTGCTGCCAGTTCTCGCAAGCCTCCTGCCGCTGCCAGGCCTCACAAGCCTCCAGCCGCTGCCAGGCCTCGCAAGCCTCCAGCCGTTGCCAGGCCTCGCCAGGTCCCTGTACCCAAGAGGCTTGCATTTATTGATGTCTCCTCGGAAGAGGAGAGTACTGTGGAGGACTCCATTGAGGAGCACATGGAGTCCCTGCCTACTGAGCCCCCTGAAGCAGAACCTATGGGTGTGGAGCCTGCCTTACCCACAGACCAAGAACCTCTGGAACCCATGGAGGTTGCTCCCATCCTGGTAGCCCCTCCCATGACCCTCCAGACTGCCAAACATCCCCATTGTGGTCCTGGGTGACAAATTGAGTCCCTGCTCAAGAGACCTCCAGTCGATTCAAGGTTCTATGGCTGTGACAACCCATCTTCTAAGACTCAACCAAGCCCACCAGACCAAATCCAGACTCTGTCCATAGCCTCTGATGGCTTCATTGTGCCAGACTCTGACCTTGCTGCATATGAACAGCGCCTGGCAGCTAAGGAGACAGTTTCGACACCCATCATCGTGGGAGTCGCCACCTGCAGTCCCCTCACTCCTGTGCCACCCCTTGACAGTCCCACACCTGAGGGCTGTGTCTGTGCATCTAACGGGACATTAGTACAGAGAGAGGACTTGGAGGTCTTTGAGAGCGCACTGCTTGCCCATGGAGACATCTACAGTGATCCTGACTCTGACTGTGATGGTTGGTGGTGATCTCCTGCTGCTCTTCTGGTCTGGACTCTATGGCCTAGGTGCCCAGAGTGCACCTTGTAAGGAGGGAGGTACTGTCATGCCAGCTCTAGGAGCCTGCCTGTATATACATATTGCTGTTGTTCCCGTCTGCATCCACTCAGGGGTTAATCCCTGTGCCAGCTCCTGAGTGGGTGTGCATATAACCTGGACACACCCTTCCGTCTATGCTCTGTCATTTTCCTTGATTCCCTGCCCATGTGAGGTTCTGAGAGCTCCCTCACCGTTGTTTGTCAGTTTTACCCACCATTCTCTGTATGAGCTTTTCTGCCAGCATTGCAGATTGAACCTTTGTGAAGAGCTTGTGTTTCCAGCTCAGTGGATCCTTTCTGCAGTGGTAACTGCATAGCCCACTATCCTGTGGGCCTAAGAGACTGCACCTGTGGCTACCTGTGTTCTTCTTTATTCCACCTTCCTGCTACCTGTGCCAAGAGCTCCTGGTTCCCGCGCAGAGTATCCTGTCTGCAGTGGACTACATAGCCCACAATCCCTGGTACATAGACACTACCTGCACGCAGAGTGACTTTTCCTGTTGT
This sequence comes from Leptobrachium leishanense, assembly GCA_009667805.1. Lineage (NCBI taxonomy): Eukaryota > Metazoa > Chordata > Amphibia > Anura > Megophryidae > Leptobrachium > Leptobrachium leishanense. Next base: position 13,676,412 of record CM019068.1, read on the forward strand.
ATCCAGTGCTCTGTTATTTCTGTATCAGACTTATTGCTGTGTGTTCTGAATATACACTTATTTACCAGCATAAGTTCCTGTGTCTGCTTCATCTGCTCTCCCCCAGCGCTTGGGATATTATTTGATATTAAGGCCCTGCCATGGCTCCATCATGGCGCGAGCCTGACACTCACCACTTTAACCTCCTAATGCTCTGTCGTACATTTCACACTAGTCACTTTTTGTTTGATACTTGGATTTTTGATTTTCTGTTATTTTTGTCAATTGGACTAAAAACTGAAACACTTGTCTTTGAGGACACTACACGGCCCATCACCTTCCCACTCATGTCCTGTGCAACTGTTCGAGAGCCGCTTCTATGAATATTGACAAAAAGAGTAATCTTCTACAAAGCATTGATGAATGTCATAAAAGAAACTCGTGAAGACGGTTATTAAGAATCTGCACTTAGAGGAACAGAGATTCTATAAAATGCCAAGAGGATTATGAGAATATCTGGGGTATTATCTGTGCAGAAAGACAGAAAGATACTCCGTGTGATTCAGACTTTCGAGATAATCCACTTCTCCTCCAAAAAAACCCATAAAATAATAATAGTGTATGAACTTATTGGAAAAAGCAGAGCGAGGGGGGGGGGGCAGAGACGAAACTGAAAACTGCTTTGATTCTCTCCACCCATCGCTTTCCTTTGGACAAGCAGCAACAATATTGATCAGCCTAATATCCTCATATATTACCATATAACTGTGCCTAGCTAGGGCTAAAGATATAAATTTGGGGATGTATTGCCTAAAATTTGGGAAGATGAAGTGCAATATATACTCACTGCCCGGCCAAAGAAACACTCACCCCCTGTAGTATGTGGTTGTGTTGCCTTTGCTGTGATTGTGGCGTGCATTCGCCGTGGTATCATGTCGATAAGCTCATGCAATGTCACAGCATTTATTGGCGTCCAGAGTGGCATTAATTTGTGGGCAAGATCTGGTGTTGATGATGGTAGAATCGCAGCGCTGCGTAAAGTCTTCTCCAGCCCATTATCCCAAAGATTAACCTCAATGGGGTTAAGGTCTGGACTGTGCGGTGGCCAATCCATGTGTGAAAATGATGTCTCATGCTCCCCCAACCACTCTTGCACAGTTTGAATCCGATGAATCCTGGCATTGCCATCTTGGAATATGCCCGCTGTGCCATCAGGGGAGAAAAAACCCATTGATGGAAAAACCTGCTCATTCAGTATATTCAGGGAGACATATGACCTCATTTTTTGGGTCAATGTGTCTTCTTCAGCACATAACCCCATTGAGAATCTTTGGACTAAAGGTTTGGACTGTGAGGTGGCCAATCCATGTGTGAAAATGATGTCTCATGCTCCCAGAACCCAATGAATCCTGGCATTGCCATCTTGGAAAATGTCCGCTGTGCCATTACTGGAGAAAAAGAACATTGATGGAAAAACCTGCTCATTCAGCATATTCAGGGAGTCACATGACCACTTTTTTGGGCACATAACGTTGCTGAACCTAGACTCGACCGACTGAAGCCACCCCAGATCATAACAGGTGGTGAATTATTTTTTTTACCAGGAAGTGAGAAACATAGAAAATGTCGGCAGATAAGAACCTTTCGGCCCATCTAGTCTGCCCAATTACATGGATACTTGACCTGGATTTATCTTTTGTTTAGGATAGCCTTATGCCTATCCCATGCCTGCTTAAATTCAATTACTGTTTTGGCCTCTACCACTTCTACTGGAAGACTGTTCCATGTATCCACCACCCTCTCAGTAAAATAATGCTTCCTGATGTTACTTTTAAACCTTTGCCCCTCTAATCTAAGACTATGTCCTCTTGTTTTGCTACTTTGTTTCCTTTTAAATATACTCCCTTCCTCTACCTTGTGGATTCCCTTTACGTATTTAAATGTTTCTATCATATCTCCTCTGTCTCGTCTTTTTTCCAAGCTGTACATGTTAAGATCATTAACCCTTTCCTGGTAACTTTTCTCCTTCAAGCCGTACACCATTTTAGTAGCCCTTCTCTGAACTCTCTCTAAGATGTCTATATCCTTCTGGAGATACGGTCTCCAGTACTGCACACAGTACTCCAAGTGAGGTCTCACCAGTGCTCTGTACAACGGCATGAGCACTTCCCTTTTCCTACTGCTAAGGTTGACTTCTACCCAGAAATGTTTGCTGCACGTCTTGTGTTTCTTATCCTGAAATCACTCTTTTTTGCCAGAGAAAATAAGTTTCATTATTTGTTTTTTCCCCTAACATGTTACAGCGGGAGGCACCTCCCGCACGTTCCGTCTCTTTGATGAACGGATGCAGTTTAGCTGCTAGTCATATTTTGTAAATAATGTAATCATATTTCATAAAAATATAATTTTTTTTGTGCTTGGAAACAAAAGATTTAAAGAGAAACGTGACAACATTGAATATCTTTAAGGGAATCATTTTAATTGTTCTGAGAGATGAGAAGGGAATCATTAAAATGAGCCATTGATTGCGCTCCCCGCGTGTTCCCTGTCCCTGCGATTCGCGGGAACAGAGAGAGACTAGAAAAGGCTCCTACTTTGGATGAATAGTTTGTGTTCCAATTGATTGATCAGAGCCAGGGAAAATGCTGACAGGTGCGGGCTGGGAGCTGTGTTGAGCACGCACTGCGCCGGGCTGCCAGATTTTAATGAATTTTGTGACATTTCATTTGATCTTTTCAAGAGATGAACTGATTGTTTCCAGTTCTGGCTCGAATGAGGAAAGTTTAAGATATCCAACGAGTCGATCGGACTAAAAGAGCCAGATATGCAGAACTGAGCATGTACATCTACATAAATTTTAGATGTCCTTCTTTAGGAGGACATTCCCGTTTAAGAAGCAGATCCCTCGGTCTGTCCATCAGTTTTTCACGAAGCTCACACCTTGGAGTGTAAAAGAACTCAATGCCTGACCTTCAGAAGAATATTGAGGACTTCAGATACGGTAATTTTAGGCCTCTTGAAATCGGGTTATGCCAGAAAGCACTCATTAAATACATAGGCCTTCAAAAGGTCACCAGTTCAAATCCCATGATCCAGATCCCTGTCGTAGGACACGTAGGACCAGATCATTACTGATGCAATGCACGATTACAAAAATAAGTAAAAATAACAAAGGGTGAATACTTGCAGACTCTGAGGATGGCCACTGAAGGGGTAAACCACTCATCTCTACATGAGGTTGGCTTCTTGATTCAACGCATAGTAGAACATGACCTCGTTGTATGGTTACCAAACCAACTTGTCATCCAGATCCAGCTCAAAACTAGGTCAGCAAACCTGCTGGTTTCACCACAAAGTGCTGGCCATCTAAAATACTCCTCAACAAGCTCCACCACAAATAGTAGGACACCCCATCCATTCACAGCAAGGTCGAAGAGATGGTCACTCTACCAATTCCTCCAAAAGCGCCAAAAAGTTATCCAGGATGCTCTTCACCATTTTAAATTACAAACAAATGATCAATTCGACCAGCTGTCACATTTTCATCACAATGGATGGTTCTTCCCCTCATCCAGAACTACCATTTATCAGATCAGTGTCGCCACTTCTTATCTAGTCAGCTACAAACAGAAGATCACTTGACACACTCTTCCCACAGCTTTATGAACAGACGAATTGCACCGAATGGCAAAATTCACTGCTCGGTGCAATTCAAGGCCAACATTCTCTTCCCACATCCGGACAGTGACCAAATCCTGTTATTTTCAACTCAAAAACATTGCCCATGTCCGCCCCTTTCTCACACAAGATACCGCAAAAGTGCTGGTTCATGCTCTTGTCATTTCACGACTTGACTACTGCAACTCACTCCTTATTGACCTCCCCAACTCCAGTATTGCCCCTTTGCAATCTGTAATGAATGCAGGGGCAAGGCTTATTTTTCTCACTAAACGCACCTCACATACGTCCCCACTCTGCCGGTCCCTCCACTGGCTTCCTGTACGTTTCAGGATACAGTTTAAAATACTGATGCTCACATTCAAATCACTCAACCCTTCCCTACATGTCTTTGTTACTCCGCAAGCACCTCCCATCTGGACAACTCCGTTCAGCAGGTGATCTCAACCTGTCATCGGTCTACACATGCACAGCCAACGCTCGCCTCCAGGACTTCTCAAGGGCGGCACCAGTCCTCTGGAATAGGGATGGGCCGAACACCCCCGTGTTCAGTTCGCATTCGAACTCGAACAATTTCAAAAGTTCGAGTTTGAACGCGAACACGAACCGAACTCAATGCAAGTCAACGGGACTTTTTTTTTTTTTTTAGAGTGCCCTGCAAGAGGGCATATATGCAAGATATTTGCTATAAAAGGTGTATTGGGGTCCAGTTAGTGCCCTGGGGGACAGGAAACAAGGACAAAAAGTAAAAAAAAAAAAAACTTTTTAAAGGGACAGTGAGTTTTCCATGAAATAAGGGTTAAAAATGAAAAATTCCTTCAAATATTGTGCCTAGGAGGTCCTCATAACCTGCCCGTGAAGTGGCGGATTTCTAGGATGTATAGAAACATTTAAAAACAAAAAAATTACGTTTCAAATGACGGTAAACGGTTTTCCTTTAATCTATTCATAAACAACTGCTTGGGGCGGCAGTCTGTATGAAAAGAGGAGACATTTTAGGACACACAGAACAAGTTTAGTGATTTTTTTGGCTAAATTATGGTGAAACTTATACAGGCTTTGGATGAAAGTAACAATAGGTGCTTTAAAATTGGGCCTTTAGTGTCGGCAACAGTGCCGTCACACCGTAACCCGTCTGTGGTATTGTGGAAGAGTGCGGGCTGGACCCTGCTGTCCAATATTAAAATGATATGAATCTGGTATAGGCATCAGTGCACCCAAATATTGTGCGTTTGGTGGCAGCAAGTGCCTTCATTCTGTAACCCCTCTGTGGTATTGTGGAAGAGTGCAGGGTTGGACCCTGCGGTCCAATATTAAAATGATATGAATCTGGTATAGGCGTCAGTGCACCCAAATATTGTGCCTTTGGTGGCAGCAAGTGCCTTCACACCGTAACCCTTTTGTGGTTTTGTGGAAGAGTGCATGGTTGGACCCTGCGGTTCAAAATATTTAAATGATATAAATCTGGTAATATAGGCGTCAGTGTCAGTGCACCCAAATATTGTGCCTTTGGTGGCAGCAAGTGCCTTCACACCGTAACCCCTTTGTGGTATTGTGGAAGAGTGCAGTGGTGGAGGTTTTGTGAATGCAGAAGAGATCTCCGATCTATTCCGTTACATCAGCATCAGGGGATTGATAACTGCTGATCCAGGACTGATTCATTTTTATAAATGTCAGCCGGTCTACAGAGTCAGTGGTCAGACGCACTCTTTTGTTTGTGACAGACAGACAGATATTTTGTAGACATGAGACCCCCAAAATAGTTGGTGGCAGTGATAACACAAAGATTAGAACAATTCCCAGATATTTTGTAGACATGAGACTCCCCCAATAGCTGCTGGCAGACTGGCAGTGTGAGAACACAAACTAACACAACAACAATCTCCAAAATTTTGCCCAATCAGGACTCTGAGCCGTGATTGGCATAGTCTTGCACCTAAACTGTGGACAGGTGCAGGCTGTAGCCAATTACAAGCTTCAGGCCAGTGGAAAAGTGCATTGTGGTGCATTGTGGGCGAACAAGCTGCGAACACGCGTAAATTTTCGAAGTTCGCGAACATACAAACTGGCGATGTTCGAATCGAACTCTGAACACATCGAACCGAACAGCTCATCCCTACTCTGGAATGACTTGCCTCACCCTATCAAACTCTCCCCTAATCTTCAGGCCTTCAAGAAATCCCTCAAAACTCCACCTCTTCAGATTAGCACCACATCACTGATGCAACTCATCCCTCTGCTCACCTACTCACACATGATTGAAGCCGCTCTTATGGCCCCACCATTCCCAAACCACTGGCACTAATAATCCTGCTATCTAGTGAAATTCCTCTTGTCTTCCTCAACCCCAAATCCCTCTAGACTGTAAACTCCTATGAGCAGGGCCCTCTACACCTCTTGTTTCCATCTTACGTCCGTTTATTTATATTTTGTTCCCTTTTGGTTATTGTAAAGCGCTGCGGAAACTGTTGGCGCTATATAAATGATGACAATAATAATTCAGAGTTTAGTAAATAACCCCTTTATATGTATACTTTATTATTTATGATATTAAAGCGCAGTAAAACACCAGGGCTGCGTTGTTTGTGTATCTGGGGCATCTCGAGTGCTATATTTCTGCCAGATCAGGAAGATAAAGCTGCTGGAAGATGAACACACGGAGATGGCATTTTGACATGTAAACCAGCTGTTCCCACGGAGGCAAGCGTCAGTCCGAATATTTTATGCAGCTTCGAAAATGCTTAATAGAACAGAAATTTGACCCCTGGTCACAATCTCTGCCGTAAAGGGATGGAATCTCATCACTATGGCCGTTGCCGTGCGGGGGATATGTAACAAATTGAAATATAATCACCAGCGCAGGGCTGTTATAGGTTCTAAGCAGTGAAGGGAGGCTGGTGCTCTGTAATTATGTTTTATAAATTGTGCGTGAGCGGAATACGGTATAAAACAGACAGAGATGCTTTATTGTAGGAGGCACAGCAGAGATAAAGATATATTTATTACCATTTTAAAATCAACATTTCATCTACAAGAAATACTTTGTTTTCTTAGTCAATGGGAATTCATTGTTTAAAATGGATCCGGATCGTTTTTCTAGACATACAGACGGGTTCATTAAGTTGTTAGATGTTCAGAGAGATTTAGATGATCGGATCGACGTGGTGCTCAGTTTTCCAAGTGGACCATTGAGGAATATCGTAACACTCAGAACACTATTCCAACCGAGCCTCAATTGAGGCTGATGTGTGTGATACGGCTCGTACGATTCGGAAAATATCTGAAATATCAGCAAGTTGGCAATTCGATTCGATACAGATTCCTAATTGCAGATCTCGGAACCAAATCAGTTTCCGATTGAAAAAAATTCTAAATCAATACGATTTTTTTTAAATCATAAAATCGGCCAGGTCAGAATATATTAGGAAAAACTTGGATTTAGTCGGATTAGAAAAATACGGTAACCCTAACCCGATCTGTAGCCCAAACCCCTAACACAATCATAACTAAAAATAACTAATATTAAGCCTACCCCAACCCTAATCATATAATCAACAAAAAACTAACCATAATCCAACCCTAAACTTAGCCTTAACCCTAATTATATGAGACAAATGGCAAACCTAATCCTAGCCCAAACCCTAATCATATAACCCACAAAAAACCTAACCCAAACCCTAAACGTAGCCGTAACCCTAATTATATAACACAAACGGCAACCCTCCCTAATCCTAGCCCAAACCCTAATCATATAACCCACAAAAGTTTTAAAAAAACTAACCCTAAATTTAGCCGTAACACTAATTACGTAACACAAATGGAAACCCTAACCCTAGCTCAAACCCTAATCATATAACCCACAAAAGAAAACAAAAAAAAAACTAAAGTTAGGATTATGGTTAAATTTAGGGTTTGATTTAGTTTTTTTTTTTTCTTTTGTGGGTTATATGATTAGGGTTTGGGCTAGGATTAGGGTTGCTGTTTGTCTCAGTTACATAATAAGGATTACAGCTAATTATATAACAGAGACAAATGGCAAACCTAATCCTAGCCCAAACCCTAATCATAACTGGCACAAAAACTGTAACCCTAAATTTAGTCCAAAGCCAAATTATATTACACAGACAAACACAGTAACCCTAATCCTGGCTATAACTTAAACCTAAACCCTACCCTAATAATATACCCCACAAAAAACTGTAACTCTAGCCATAGAACACACAAAAAATCATAACCTAACCCAACCCTAAACTTAGCCCTAGCCCAAATGATCTAATACAGAAAAAAAATATAACCTTAATCCTAGCTCTAATCTAAACCTAACTCCAACCTAGTCATATAACCCACAAAAACTGTAACGTTAACCATATAACACACAAAAAGATGTAACCTAACCCAACCCTAATTTAGTCCTGCCCTAACCCAACATATCTAACACAGAAAAAATGATAACTCTAATCCTAGCCCTAATCTAACTTTAACTCCAACCCTAGTCATGTAGCCTGCAAAAAATTGAAACCCTAACCATATAACACACACAAGAAATCTGTAACCTAACCCAAACCTAAACTTAGACCTAACCGTAATTACATAACACAGAAGAAAAGCTGTAACCCTAATCCTAGCTCTAATCTAAGCCTAGCTTTAACATAAGCCTTCCTTTAACATTTTTTTAAAAAGTATTATACATAAAGGTTCCAAATATTGAAAATGGCCAAATATAATGGACGTTTACAATATGTCGAATCGGTCCGATAGACAAATATTGGAAGTGTCTGATAGTCTGAATCTGCTGATTCTGATTATTTTGGAGCCCTGCCCAATTATTTAAGGCCAAAATAAGAGAACTCTGCTTTATCCAGATTTTCCCTTTAAATTATTAAACGGGTAGATAAGGTGCGTGTGTGTGGCCGGAGCAGGATAACCGCAGTGTTTCAGGTGAGCCTCGGCCGCATTAATTGGGCCTGACTCATATGAACGCAGGCTCTCTGTCTGTTGTTTTCAAACCCTATACACACAAAATTATAAAACTGTACTTATCTGATTACGTTTAAATGTCAGGTGTGCATTTCTGCGCGGAGCAATCAACGCAACACAATTAGCCTTTGAATTGAGGCTGCAAGTCTAGATGTTAACGGGAAGCAATTTTCATTTTTTAAACTGCTGATAAGTAGGTTGAATTGCATGTTACAGACCAATGTTCAGCAAATTCCACGCAAGGAAAAGGGTAATAAATGAATAACCTCTTAAATCAGTTTAACCCCTTTTCGCTGACGTCGGAGCCGCTTGTTCGGGAGAGATAATAGAAATGCCCCGTTTTAGGTGAAACGCACCACGTTTTGCTCTTTTTTCAATCTGCAATCTCTTCGATCTCGCTCCAGCATAATCTAGAAGTCTAAATTCAGGCAATCATTGCTGCCATCGCGAGGGAATCGCGCCGTTATACAAACAGAACAATTGGTGGCAGAAGAGGGATTGCTGTTTGCTAGACAGACTATCCGGGCTCTGAACCGCTTCATTGTCCATGGATTTTTTCCACTTTTCTGGTTTACGAGGTGACCTTGAGTTAGGGTTATCACCTCATCGGAAGCTTACATGGTTACATTCTAACGAAAACACTGGCCAACACACATTGATGCCTCCAATGTTACCTGTTCCAGGGTATATTTCCTGAATGTTACCTGTTCCAGGGTATATTTCCTGAATGTTACCTGTTCCAGGGTATATTTCCTGAATGTTACCTGTTCCAGGGTATATTTCCTGTTCCAGGGTATATTTCCTGAATGTTACCTGTTCCAGGGTATATTTCCTGTTCCAGGGTATATTTCCTGAATGTTACCTGTTCCAGGGTATATTTCCTGTTCCAGGGTATATTTCCTGAATGTTACCTGTTCCAGGGTATATTTCCTGAATGTTACCTGTTCCAGGGTATATTTCCTGAATGTTACCTGTTCCAGGGTATATTTGACTTGCCGATTCCACAAATGGCAGCAGTTTTCCTCTATCGGCTCTAGTTTTTGAGATACAGAACATATGCCACATACCACTGTACACTCTGCTCGCCCATAAAAAAAATCTGACTATTATGATTATCATTTATATGGTGCCAACAGTTTCCGCAGCGCTTTACAATAACCAAGGCGAACAAGATACACGGACATAGGATGGAAACAAGAGGTGTAGAGGGCCCTGCTCATAGGAGCTTACAATCTAGAGGGTTTGGGGTTGATGAGGAAGACAAGGGAGTTTTACTAGATAGCAGGATCATTGGTGCCAGTGGCTTGGGAATGGTGGGGTCATAGAAGCAGCTTCAATCAAGAGTGAGTAGGTGAGCAGAGGGAGGAGTTGTATCAATGATGTGGCACATAATCTGAAGAGATGGATTTTGAGGGATTTCTTGAAGGCTGAATATTAGGGGAGAGTTTGATACGGCGAGGACGAGTCATTCCACAGGACCGGAGCAGCCCTTGAGAAGTCTTGAAGGCAAGAGTTGGCCGTGCACTTGTTGATAGATGACAGGAGATAAGACCACCCATTTTTTTTGTTTTATCATGTATCCATTTAATAAATCTAGTTTTTACTAAGTTATACATTGTTCGGGGTTTTCTTGTACTCCTGCTTTCCAGTTGAGGCCAAATAGCGTTGGAGGATCACGAGCCACCGAGAGGGGTCGGAGGCTACTTGAAAAACTTGTGAAAGACCTCACAGACCTGCATCCTTGGAGACGGGTTAAAGGTCTCAAAACATTGTGAGTATCCCATAGGGGGGGGCATACGGGGATAGTATCGCTGTGTGCTGCGCAATGTTCTTTTCTCGCGCTTTTATCCACTTTGCAGTGAACAAGGAATTCCAGTGATCTCAAACATCGATCCACAGGCGCCCAAAAGGCCTTTTCATCCTGAATTTCATAAATTTTGGACTATATAGGACTGAAGTACTTTGTATTTATTCCGAACCATTCCCTGGCTATTTAACTGGGTTTTACTCCATTGTTTGGTTCATGCAGAAAATATACATATTGATATAGTGTGTATGTACTATACGGCTTATACATTTTCTTATGTTTTATGTTTCTAGCACTTTATGCACTTTACTTGGATACACAGATTCCTCTCCTTACGTTATTTCATGCTTTGCTGATTTTTTGCACAAATATTCAAAAAGAGCACATGTGGAAGAAATGTTCCTTTTTTTTTCTCTTCCCTCAGTATTATTGCTTCCCTGATTGAAGATATAGGTAAAAAGATTCAAGAACATATAGAAAAAGTTATTTTTTTAGGAGCACAGCATTTTATAGAATCATATTTATTTATATATATATATTTTGCATTATAGTTTTAATTACTCATCAGTATAATTGAGAGAAGCCACTTGCACTGGTGTGATTTATTTCCCTACTATATTTGTAAACAGCACTGATGTTTTTGCGCTTTTGAGTGTGTTGCTTACGTTTAGTATCTATTTTCCTGGTTTTTGGGGATTAACTGTGTCACCGCACTTATTTAGAGCAGCACTGTATCAGTAGTTATAGTACTTCCTACTTTGAGCTCTCTGCAATATAGGGTTTTGCCATTTGTTCTTCTCTAGAATAGATGACAGGTGGAGATCGCTTGCCAACCGGAGTTGTCTAGATGGGATGTGCTTGCGGAGTAATGAAGACATGTAGGGAGGGGTTGAGTTATTGAGCGATTTGAACATGAGTGTCAGTATTTTAAACTGTATCCTGAAACGTACCGTCAGAGGGGGGAGGTACATGAAGCCAATGGAGTGACCGTCAGAGGAGGGAGGTACAGGAAGCCAATGGAGGGACCGGCAGAGGAGGGAGGTACGCAAGGTGCGTCTGGTGAGAAAAATAAGCCTGGCACCTGCATTCATTACAGATTGCAAAGGGGCAATACAGGAGTTGGGGCCAATAAGGAGTGAGTTGTAGTAATCAAGTCGTGAATTGACAAGAGCATGAACCAGCACCTTCACAGTATCTTGTGTCAGGAAGGAGCAGACACGGGTGATGTTCTTGAGTTGATAGTAACAGGATTCGGTCACTGTCTGGACGTGGGGAGAGAACGTTAGGTCAGAATCAAAAGTGACACCAAGGCAGCGAGCTTGAGGCTTTGGGCTAATGAGTGTCCATTTACTCGTAGAGAGATAGGTGGTTTTGGGTTCTTCTTGGAGGGAGGAATGACGAGAATTTCAGTTTTGGCAAGATTGAGTTTAAGGAAGCGGGAAGCCATCCAATTTGAGATGGCAGAGAGACAGTCAGTGACTCGATCCAGGAGAGAGATCAGGGGAGGAGAGGTAAATTTGAGTGTCTCAGCATATAGGTGGTACTGGAATCCAACGGAACTGATCAGTTTGCCTAGAGAGGCCCTGTAGATCGAAAAAAGTAGAGGGCCCAGTACTGATCCTTGGGGCCCCCCAACAGAGACAGGCTGCCGGAAGAAGGTACTTCCTGCCAGTGAGTAGGGATGAGCCGAACACCCCCCGAGTTCGGTTCGGACCCGAACCCGAACTTTCCAAATGTTCGGATCCGAACCCAAACCCGAACCCGAACTCATGCAAGTCAATGGGGCTGAAAATTCGGTTTTTAGAGTGCCCTCCAAGAGGGCATATATGCTAGATATTTGCCATAAAAGGTGTATGGGGGTCCGGGTAGTGCCCTGCGGGACAGGAAACAAGGACAAAGAGATTTAAAAAAAAAAACGTTTTTTAAAGGGACAGTGAGTTTTCCATGAAATAAGGGTTAAAAATAAAAACGAAAAATTCCTTCAAATATCGTGCCTAGGAGGTCCCCATAACCTGCCCGTGAAGTGGCGGATTTCTAGGATGTATAGAAATATGTAAAAACCAAAAAATGACATTTCAAATGACGGTAAATGCTTTTCCTTTAATCTATCCATAAACAACTGCTTGGGGCGGCAGTCTGTATGAGAAGACATTTTAGGACGCGCAGAAAAAGTTTACAGATTTTTTGGTGGTGAAAAGCAGGAGAATGACTGGAGAATGGAAAATTCTAGACCAAACAGCCGATTTGGAAAGTGAGATAAATGGGAGAATTTTTCTGGTTTGGCTATTTTGACCTAGAATTTTCTCTTCAGTCATTCTCCTGAGTTTCACCTTTCTCTGAATAACCCTGTCAGGGTTATTCAGAGAGCGGTGAAGAGCAGGAGAATGACTGGAGAATGGAAAATTCTAGGTCAAAATAGCCAAACCAGAAAAAATTCTCCCATTTAGGCTAGGGTCAGACTAGCGAATTTTTAACGTGTGTTTAGCCGCACTTAATCACGGCCACACTAGCAGCAAATGACGGGCAATGACGGCCAATATACGCAGTACGGTCGCACGAAAGTCCGGCTGCGCAACGCAAGTGGAAAATGAACACATTTTTTTGAGAACGCAGAACCGCTAGTACGGACGTACAGAGTGCGCTGCGTCCACTAGTGGCGTGTGTGTGTGTGATTTGGAGACGTCAGACCCTGCTCATGTCCGGCCAACATAACGTCCAGACACCCAAAGTTTCCTGGTTTGGATCCGTAAAAAATCACGCACAAAAATGCACATCGTATGACCGTTTTCACGCATACCGTGAAAAAATACGGCAATGCGTTCGGACGCACTTTTTGACGGTCGCTGCGAAAAATGCGTTAGTCTGACCCTAGCCTTATCTCACTTTCCAAATCGGCTATTTGGTCCAGATTGTTCTCTTTTCCTGCCATTCTCCTGGTTTTCACCTTTCTCTGAACAACCCTGAGAGAGAGGTGAAAGCCAGGAGAACTGGCAGGAGAAGAGAACAATCTAGACCAAATAGCCGATTTGGAAAGTGAGATAAATGGGAGAATTTTTCTGGTTTGGCTATTTTGACCTAGAATTTTCACTTCTCCAGTTATTCTCCTGCTTTTCACTGCTCTCTGAATAACCCTGTGAATGTTTAATCCCGAGGTGAGAAATAACATTGCTTTAGATGTTAAAAGCAGGAAATGAGGAAATTTTGTATTCTTTCTACATGATCGTGTTTGGTCTCATTAGAAAGGCAGCATATTAGAGGAGAGAAATTAACACTTCTCAAAAGCAGACACCACACCCCTCAGTATAGTCTACATACATACAAAGTATCAAATTCATTAGAACAGACTAAAAACACCTGGTGTTTATGCCCGTTTGTGAACAGAGGTCATTTAGAGTTGAGAATCTTTGCACGTACACATTAGTTTTTAATTCATTATCTAATAAACCATTGCTTGTAATATTCTGCAGTAAAGAGTCTCTTTATTCCTAGATTTTTTAGTATTTTTTTAAGCATTTTCTATACTTTTCAAAATTTCTTTTTTTTTTCGAACTCGAACACACCCAAAAAGTTCGAAGTTCGTGAACTTTCGAACAACTAAAGTTTGGGCCGAACTCCGAACCGTCCGAACCGAACAGCTCATCCCTACCAGTGAGACACTAAATGATCGTTGGGACAGGTAGGCAGAGAACCATGAAAGAACAGCACCTTGAAGGCCTATATCACTAAGAGTTTGAAGGAGGATTGAGTGGTCAACTGTATCAAAGGTGGCAGAGAGGTCAAGAAGGATCAGCAGGGAGTAGCACTCATTAGATTTAGCATCTGCAAGGTCATTGGTCAGTTTCGCAAGAGCCGTTTCTGTTGAGTGCAGTGAGCGAAAGCCAGATTGCAGAGGGTCAATATAGTGTTTAAATAATATCTTTGAGCCCGTAACAACGGACGGGTGTCACCCATCAGGAAGGGGTTAACACCGGCAAGGTACACTGATACAGCCAAAGAGGAGGAGCTGCATGCGGCAAAGGGACAAAAGGGGAGCAAAATCATGCAAAAGAAAATAATTGTTTGCAGTTCTGGGCTGGATGATGATCTCTATGGGCCTGGTGCTGAAGATTTTGGAGGCTTTTTTTGGAATTTAGTGAAAGGAAGACATATTTTAAGTTATTTAATCGTGCAGAAACGGGTATAACTAACCAGGCAGATACGGGTATATCTAACCAGGCAGATACGAGTATATCTAACCAGGCAGATACGAGTATATCTAACCAGGCAGATATGGGTATATCTAACCAGGCAGATACGAGTATATCTAACCAGGCAGATACGGGTATATCTAACCAGGCGGATACGGATATGTCTAACCAGGCGGATACGGTTATATCTAACCAGGCAGATACGGTTATATGTAACAGATTCAGATATATTGTTACATAAACCTGATCGTATTTGGTATCATTGGAAAGTTCAAGCTTTGGCCTTTCCAGTGATACCTAAAATGATCATGTAGCTGCTATGTAGTTGGAGATACAGGGGTCCAAATGCCCATTCATCCATGAAAACATAGCTATCCTTTCTCTGAGCCTATTATGGGGCATGGGCCTGGAGCTGCTGCTGCAATAGCCCCTATGT
The DNA here is from genome assembly GCA_009667805.1 of Leptobrachium leishanense. NCBI lineage: Eukaryota > Metazoa > Chordata > Amphibia > Anura > Megophryidae > Leptobrachium > Leptobrachium leishanense. The sequence goes on from CM019068.1 coordinate 13,691,476, forward strand.
TAATCTGGCCTGTTTAGAGGCTGTCAACAGAATCGGCAGGCTGCGTCTACCAAAACTAAGAGAGAAAACCAAACTTTAACAATGTATCGCAGTCGTTTCAAAGTGGATATTTCCAAACTAGAAGACATTTGAGTAGACTCAGAGATTCCGAGAAACCTCCTCGCCGCGATCTTCATAAAACATCCAGAGGATTAAATATTACCAGTTAATGGTAAGGTCTCATTTCCCTCGATCATGAATTATGCGTAACCGATGGGACGCTCGCATCTTAGATGAACATAGCCGTAGGGAAATCGCACAGCGCTGGAAAATGTTTTCAGAAACGCGTAATTCCCTCGTCCGTTCTCCAATATTCCAGGTTTTCGGAGTCGAATCTCATTATGTTTGAAATCTAAAATAATATTATCAGCTCCCCAGGGGAATATGGTGGTTAGTACAGAAAAACAGACGTGTACCGGAGCCGTGCAACGCAATATAGGAATGTATCAGAGCATTATGGGTCTCGGAGTCTTGGGACCTTAGTGGGCAAGTCATTTGTTAAGTCATTAGAAAGAGGCACAAATCTACCCGACCTTTCCCGGCATTGCTTATTAAAGTGACTCTCTACTCATACTGCTTACTTTATAGTGGTAAGGATGGGAGGAGTGTCCCCCGTTCCAACTGCTTCCACCTTGCTACCCCCGATTGGGGATGAAGTGGAAGAGTTTCCTCCATCCCCACCAAGCTTCACCTGTGGCCGGGATTTTTAATTTCCCGGCTGCTGGTCACCAGGTCGGTCACTAGTGATGTCACACAGAGAGAGTGGGCGACGTCACCCTGTGAGTCCAATCGCTGTAGCGAGTGTTCTCAGAGAGGAAGCGATGGATCAGATCTGTGCATGCGCGTGCAGCTCTGATCCATCGCTCTGCGCAGGCGCTCCGGAACTGGTGTATGTAAAGTGTGGGAGTCCTGTAGCGCTGCGCAATTTCCAGTTCTTATGGAACATATGACGAATAGGAGCATAAATTGCATAGTAAAGTTTCAGGGGCTTCCGAGTTTGGGAGTCCCTGAACCGAAGAGGAGAAGCAGCGCGCGGCGAGGGGGAAAAGGTGAGTGAAACTGGCTAAAATAGAAAAAATATTCAAAAATGTAATTGGTCACAGGCTGTCAGCAAGATCTGCCCAATTATTGAAGGGCAAAACAAGAGAACTCACTTTTTCAATAGAATATCCCTTTAATCAAGTTACAATGTATTAAGATACTAAGCAGAAGCCTGGTGTTCTCTGGGAATTAAACGTCTTCTGCACAATAATATATAGAGTAGCTATAGGAAGCCAAGGGATTGCTGTGATTGGCTGAGGCATCTAAACAGCTAACCGGGGAATCAGTAAAGGACGTAATCCTGGGGATTTATGGAAATGTTAGGATTCATTCTCACAAAAATATCGACTCGCTCTGTAAGTTTACCCCGATAGATTTCAATGGGATCCAATCATTACTGACTGGGTGGGATCAACAAGAGTAAACGACTGACCCCCAACTCCACGTATCCTTCAAACTGATGCAAAAAAGTTTGGGAAAGGACAAAAAATTTAATTATAAAAAAAAAAAAAAGACAGAATATGTAAAAACACACTTTTAAAAGAAGCAGCGCTTTAAATGTCATTTCTAAGTAAGAAATTTGGTGAAAGTAAAGAAATGTCAGCAGAGTTTCCAGTTAGACGGCGACGCGCGATCTCGTTCCTAATAACTATCACATTCCTGGAAAGTCTCTGCTGATTAAGACCAACTCACAGTGTCACTTTTCCATCCTCGGGAGGTGACAGCTACTTATGTTCCGCGTAACCTTTAATATTGTGTATCTGTATCATTCATCATCACCTTTGTGTCAGTTGCAGCTTGAATAAATCTTTCATTCATTTACCCCCAGGCTGCAGCCAGTGTTATTATACCGTGCGCTTGCATCACTCCTGTCTGTAAAACGATACAGGCTTTTAACGTCGGTCTGTTTTTTCAGGCGACACGGGCACTTTGACTCTATCCAGGGACTTCAGGAGACTTGAATGATAAATGCAATAAAATACACGGCTGTGGGTTCATTCTAAGAATTGCTTTGTCTGCGCGAAATAAAATCTGCTTAGAAATGTCCTGGAATAAACTGAATACTGTATTCATCCAAGAAACAATGAGCATAGACTCTAAACATTTGCAGAAGAAGTTCGGTCCCTCTAGTGGGACAAATTGTAACTGATCCAGGACTAACTCCACAGCAATAAAGCTCAAAGTAATGTGCAGTGTGTATGAAGGTATCACAAAGTTCCACAGCAATAAGCAATAAAACTCACAGTAATGTGCTATGTATGAGCATATCACAGAGCTCCACAGCAATAAAACATAGTAATGTGTGGTTTGTATGAGCGTATCACAGATCTTCATAGTAATAAAACTCACAGTAATGTGCTGTGTATGAGAGAATCACAGAGCTCCACAGCAATAAAACATAGTAATGTGTGGTGTGTATGAGCGTATCACAGAGCTCAACAGCAGTAAAGCTCACAGTAATGTGCAGTGTTGTATGAGGGTGTCACAAAGCTCCACAGTAATAAAGTTCACAGTAATGTTCGGTATGTGTGTAACACTGAGTACCACAGCAATAAAACTTATAGTAATAAGCGGTGTGTATGAGCGTATCTCAGAGTCCCACAGCAATAAAACTCACAGTAATGTGCGGTGTGTATGAATGTATCACAGAGTTCCACAGCAATAAATCTCACAGTAATGTGCAGTGTGTATATGCGTGGGTTTTATTGCTGTGAAGTTCTGTGATGTGCGATGTGTATGAACGTATCACAGAGCTCCACAGCAATAAAGCTCATGCACATACACACTGCACCATACTGTTTTATTCCTGTGGAGCTCTGTAATGTGCGATGTGTATGAATGTATCACAGAGCTCCACAGCAATAAAACTCACATCAATGTGTGGTATTTATGAGCGTATCACAGAGCTCCACAGCAATAAAACTCACAGCAATGTGCGATGTGTATGAATGTATCACAGAGCTCCACAGCAATAAAACTTACATCAATGTGCGGTATTTATGAATGTATCACAGAGCACAGCAATAAAACTCACAGTAATGTGCAGTGTGTATGGGCATATCACAGAGCTCCACAGCAATAAAACTCACAGTAATGTGCAGTGTATATGAGCTTTTAACAGAGCTCCACAGCAATAGAACTCAAATCGATGTTTATTTAGGTTTATGACAAAATATATCTGAAATAAAAGGCTCTTCCACATCTGATAAATATAGACACCGAATCAAACACACTGCTGTCTGGAGCCTTTTCTGGAGCTATGAGGGCCTGATGGCATGATGGGAAATATTTAGTTTCTTTGTCATCAAAACCATTATTGATTGTAGAGTGGAATACCCGTATAACTCAGAGTAATCTTTTATACAAAGCCATCTGTACTCTTTCTTATTCACTGACAATCTTAGTTTTTTCTTTAATAGAAGGAGTTGTAGACATGGACTAGACCAGAGCTGTCAAACTCCAGCCACCAAGAGGTTTCTGAACTACAACTCCCATGACACCCATGAACTATTGCATTGCACAAATTCTGGGGATTGAAGGCAAAAATATCTGGGGGGGGGGGGCTCTGAGTTTGAAAGCCCTGGAGAAGACAAGGCATATTTCACAGATAAACCCTTGGATATTGGTTGAATCATAACTCACAGGCTGCCATAACTCCCTCCAAGCTGCAGACGTGTGTTATGCATATACAATGTATCCTGTGACTGTAACAGCTTGAGCGCAATCTGTTTCTTCCCGTGGATCAGACGACATGTGTAAGGTTTGGGAATACATATTAGTATTTGTGTAAAGTGCTTCAAAGAAGACGTTAACAGCCTTTTATACGCAACCAGTCGTCATTCCAGCACTCAATCATCCAACGCGTAATCCACAGAGGGATAACCAGGAGTCTACACATGGCACCAGGCAGGGGCGGTTCCAGACACAACTTATAGGTCGGGCGCTATATTGGTTTTGTTTTAGAGCTGGTGATTCGTTGACATTAACAGACAGAGCGGGTGCAGGATCACAGGCTGTTCTCATCACACTCACTCTCTCCAGAACATCGCCGCACAGGGTCTGTCCTCCTTCTGATCAGGTGACACCATGAAAGCCCCCCGCACAGCAATGCTCTGCAGTCTGCATTCTGGCACTTGTCGTAATGCCCCATCAAAATATGACAAACTTTATAGATTTCAGTCATTTTCACCCTATAAATTTAATTTCCCACATCATCCAAACCTTTGTGACTATATACACTCTCCGGCCACTTTATTAGGTACACCTTGCTAGTACTGGGTTGGACCCCCTTTTGTCTTCAGACCTATCAATTCTTCATGGCATGGATTCAATAAGGTGTTGGAAACATTCCTCAGAGGTTTTGTTCCATATTGACAGGATAGCGTCGCACAGTTGCTGCAGATTTGTCGGCTGCTCATTAGGGATGAGCCGAACACCCCCCGAATTCGGTTCGGGCCGGAACCCGAACTTCCCATATGTTCGGGTCCGAACCCGAACTCAATACAAGTCAATGGGGCTGAAAATTCGGTTTTTAGAGTGCCCTCCAAGAGGGCATATATGCTAGATATTTGCCATAAAAGGTGTATGGGGTTCCGGGTAGTGCCCTGGGGGACAGGAAACAAGGACGAAAAGTAAAAAAAAAAAAAACGTTTTTAACAAGGGACAGTGAGTTTTCCATGAAATAAGGGTTAAAAATAAAAAGGAAAAATTCCTTCAAATATCATGCCTAGGAGGTCCCCATAACCTGCCCGTGAAGTGGCGGATTTCTAGGATGTATAGAAACACTTAAAAACAAAAAAATGACGTTTCATATGATGGTAAATGCTTTTCCTTTAATCTATCCATAAACAACTGCTTGGGGCGGCAGCCTGTATGAAAAGAGGAGACATTTTTGTACACGCAGAAAAAGTTTACTGATTTTTTGGGCTAAATTATTGTGAAACTTATGCAGGCTTTGGATGAAAGTAACAATAGGTGCTTCAAAATTGGTCCTTTAGCGTCCCCAACAGTGCCATCACACCGTAACCCCTCTGAGGATATGAATCTGATACAGGCATCAGTGGCAGTGCACCTAAATATTGTGCTTTTGGTGCCAGGCCTGCAAGTACTATCATACAGTAACCCCTCTGTGGTATTGTGGAAGAATGCAGGGGTGAACCTTGCGGTCCTATATTATGTGTTCTTTGAGACAACAGCGCTCTGCACCGGTGCAGCTCTGACATGTGATGCCTTGGACTAGCTAGTGCTACGGTTGGTCACAGAGGATGTTGTGCCTCGTGTTTGCTGTGCCTCCTCCTCCCCCTCTTCCTCACTTAATTCCTCTGTTCGATCAGGCACCCAGGTGGAGTCAGTGACCTCATCATCATTGTCATCATCACCCCTATCTCCTCGTCACTGGAGCCAACTTGGAAGTATGCTGCAGCTGCTGGGGCAACATGAGTGCCAGTTATTTGTGTGTCATCACTGGCACCCCCTTCCTCTAGGTTGATTATACTCCCTTCCTCAACCTCAGAGATTGAATCAGAGCACTGTACTTGCTGCGCATCCTCAAGCAGCATGTCACTCTCATTGTAGTCAAACAATTCAGCTGACTCCTCCGTGTGTGATAGTGAGGCTACGGCAGGAGTAGCTGTGGACATGGAGGCTGCATTAGATGCTTTGGCAGCTGAGGTGGACTGTAAAGCACTAGAAGCCTGGCTGGCAGAGGACTCGGAGGATGAGGATGGCCTGGTTACTCAATCCACCAAGTCCTCTGTATGTTGCTGCTGCTTAAGACGGCCAGCACCAGTTAGAAAGGACAAGCGTGCCCCTGCAGAGGATGCACCACGTCCACCACGACCAGAGGCACAGCCTCCCGACACAGGGGCTGCTTGCCATCTTATCTGTGTCTGGGAGCGTCTGCCTGTCCTTTTTGTTCTTTCAGACATGGTGAGTGATATATAGATTAATATATACAGAACTCTGATTCAACTCTGGTATAAGATTTAAAGAACTCTGGTAAAACTCAGTGAGACACCCTGATAGCTGGCAGCCAGTGACAAGACACAGATTACAAGTCTCAGACACCTCCTATAACTCAGTGAGACCCCTTGATGGGTGGCAGTGAAACCTCATATAAATCAGTGAGACCCCTTGATGGGTGGCAGCCAGTGAGAACACACAGATTATAACAATTCCCAAATGTTTTAAAGAAATTAGTGAGCCACAAAATACTGCGTGGTACTGGCTGTGTGACAAGAGACACAGATCACCTCAATTCACAAATGTTTTGTAGAAATTAGTGACACCCAAAATACTGCGTGGTACTTGCTGTGTGACAAGACACAGATCACCTCAATTCACAAATGTTTTAAAGAAATTTTTAACCCCAAAATACTTGCTGGCTGTGTGACAAGACACAGAAGATCACCTCAATTCACAAATGTTTTAAAGAAATTTGTAACCCCCAAAAAAACTTGCTGGCACAGTGACAAGACACACATCACCTAAATTCCCTGATATTTGGTAGAAATGAGACCCCCCCAGACCCCCCCAGTAGCGTGGCAGACCGGCAGTAACAACACACAACTATCTCCTCTGAAATCTCCTCTCAAAATGCGTGCTGTAGCTATGCGTGGAAGCGTTATATAGTGTGCTGCGGGACTTAGCTCTGTGAGCCCATTATTGGGCAAAATTTGCCCAATCAGGACTCTGAGCCGTGATTGGCATACTGTTGGACCTGTCTTGCACCTGACCTGTGGTCAGGTGCAAGGCTGTAGCCAATTACGAGCTTCAGGCCAGTGGGAAAATGCATTGTGGTCCATTGTGATGCATTGTGGTCGAACATGCGGCGAACACCCGGAAATGTTCGGTGTTCGCGATCTAATCGAACAGGCTAAGTTCGGGTCGAACTCCGAACCATCCGAACTGAACAGCTCATCCCTACTGCTCATCAATGATGCAAATCTCCCGTTCCACATCCCAAAGGCGCTCGTTTGGATTGAGATCTGGGCACTGTGGAGGCCAATGGAGCACCTTGAACTCATTGTCACGTTCAAGAAAGTAGTTTGAGATGATTTGAGCTGCATTATCCTGCTGGAAGGAGCCATCAGAAGATACAGGGGACACTGTGCTCATAAAGGGATGGACATGGTCAGCAACAATACTCAGGTAGGCCGTGGTATTAAAAGATGCTCAGTTGGTACTAAGGGGCCCAAAGTGGGCCAAGAAAATATCCCCCACACCAATACACCACCTCCAGCCTGAACCATTGATACAAGGCAGGATGGATCCATGCTTTCATGTTGTTTACACCAGATTCTGACCCATCTGAATGTCGCAGCTGAAATCGAGACTCATCAGAGCAGGCAACGTTTTTCCAATCTTCTATTGTCCAGTTTTGGTGCCTGTGTGAATTGTAGCCTCTGTTTCCTGTTCATATCTGACAGGAGAGGCACCCGGTGTGGTCTGCTGCTGCTGTAGCCCATCTGCTTTAAGGTTGGCCGTGGTGTTGTGTGTTCAGAGATGGTGTATCTGCAGACCTTGCTTGCATCGAGTGGTTATTTGAGTTACTGTTGCCTTTCTATCACCTTGAACCAGTCTGCCCATTCTCCTCTGACTTCTGACTTCATAGGACATTTTCGTCCACACAGCTGCCACTCACTGGATATTTTCTCTTTTTCGGGTCATTCTCTGTAAACCCTAGAGATGTTCTACGTGAAAATCCAGTTTGTGAAATACTCAGACCAGCCCGTCTGGCACCAACAACCCATGCCACGTTCAAAGTCACTTAAACCCCCTTTCGTCCCCCATTCTGATGCTCGGTTTGAACTTCAGCAAGTCGTCTTCACCGCGTCTAGATGCCGAAATGCATTGAGTTGACGCAATGTGATTGGCTGATTAGCAATTTGTGTTAACAAGCAAATGAACAGGTGTACCTAATAAAGTGGCCGGTGGGTGTATTTGTCAGGGTACCTTTAACAGACACTGGGGGGTCATTACATGAAATGATCAACACAGCACCTTGTCTACACAAGGGGTATAAAAATCACTTTAAGAGATACAGAAAACCAATTATTTTACACTAGACAGGATTAACACATTATCACCTCAACATCAAATCGATCCAAGGACAAACGATCAGACAGACAGACACAGACAGGGACAGACAGCACTAACAATAGCTCTATAAGTGTTACTTAAACAAACTAAACTCTGTCTTAAACAACTATTTTTAAAGATAGCTATACTTTAACAAAGTTAACCCTTACATGCCCATGTATGCCCACTGTCTACTAGCTTTGGCTTTGCCACATTGGTCTGCGATCCCTTGGCAGGAGGCGAATCCAAACTTTATCAGGCACAGAGGCCGCATATAGTGTGGGTAAGGGCGAAACATGTGCCATGGAGGGTGAGGGAACAAAGATGGAGGGAGCTTTGGTCACGGTACCCTTAAAAACAAAAAATTAAGTTGTTTCTGCAAAATTATTATTATTACTTATTTTTCTTTATTTATAAAGTGCCAGCATATTCCGCAGCGCTGTACAATAGGCACAGTATAGACAGGGTTACAATACATTGAACAACATTTGACAAACAGTACAGGAGGAGATGAGGGCCCTATTCCCGTAGGAACTCACAATCTGGGAGGGTTGGGGTTGGAAACAGGAGGAGAGGACTGTAAGGTGAGAGTGATTGATGGTTGCGTCAGTGAGTTGGGTGGTAGGCTTCCCTAAATAGGAACGTTTTAAGGTAGCGTTTGAAGGAAGAGAAGTTAGGGGAAAGCCTGACAGTACGAGGGAGAGCGTTCCAGAGAGTGGGGGCTGCGCGTGAGAAATCCTGCAGTCTATCATGGGAAGAGGTGATGCGGGGAGAAGCTAGGCGCAGGTCACTGTTTGACCTTAGGGAGCGGGCTGGGGTGTATTTGGTGATTAGTGAGGACAGGTAGTGGGGAGCTGAGTTAGTGAGGGTTTTGTAGGTAAGGATAAGGATTTTGAACTTAATTCTGCAGTGGATGGGGAGCCAGTGAAGGGACTCGCAGAGGGGAGCGGCAGAGACAGAGCGGCGGGTGAGGTGAATTAGCCTGGCGGAGGCGTTCAGGATGGATTGTAGGGGGGAGAGGCGGGACAGAGGGAGGCCAGATAAGAGATTATTGCAATAGTCGAGTCGGGAGATTACCAGGGCGTGTATGAGTTGTTTTGTGGTGACAGCGGTAAGAAATGGCCGAATTCTGGAAATATTACGCAGTTGGTATCGGCAGGAGGAGGAAAGAGACTTGATGTGGGGGATGAAGGAAAGAGCAGAGTCAAGTGTAACTCCAAGACAGCGAACTTGGTTTGATGGGGAGATGGGGAGCAAAAAAAATACAGTTGTGAACAAAATTGAAAGGAAACTCAAAATTTATTTTTCTATATTTTTTCTTACTTTGTACATGTCTCATGGTCACATTTGATACCATTGGAAAGGACATACTTTGGTCTTTCAAACGATACCTCATCTGACCACGACAGGTTTATGGAACCGGAGATACAGGGGTTTGAATTGTCCAAAGGTCCCCTGTATCTCCTACCCTGGGGGGCAATTGTCCCCTGCGCCTCCTCTCTGGATCCACCAGGACCATCAGCCAGTCTTCTCAGCCAGTTCCAGTTCCATGTGCGTTTCCTCTACCCCTGCCTTCTGGTGTCCCACAATGGAACGGCAAAATAAAAACGTTTCCTTATACCAAAACGTGCAAAGTCCCGGAATTCTGACTTTAATTAGGGATTATTTGCTTTGATTTTATAACTCCTGTCTTTAAACGAGTGCTTAGAACTTAATTAATCCTCCGCGTAATACGTGCGAGCGATGAGAAATATCATATTGCTTTTCACTGAAGTTTGGTAAAGGAAATTAGCTTTTATTTAGCGACTCTCGCTACAAAGATTACAAGCCTCATCTTCCTTTTTACCGCTACTTTCCTTCTCCGAAAACACAACAAATGCATTTAATTACATAATCCCCGGAGCCTTTTTTTTTTCTCTCCAGTAAAAGCATGAAGGGAAGACAATGCATTGTATCAGGTAGGAGGAGAGGAAGGCCACGTGCCAAAAAAACTGCTACAAAAAGGAGATTTATAGGAGGAAGTCCCCATCACATTGGTGCAACGAGTAGAAGGAAAGTAGCGGTAAAAAGGAAGATGAGCAAAATAACACCAAGAGGAACATAATAGGGATGTGCGTTTCGGGTTTCGGAATTTCTGAATTTTCACGAAATTTCGCGATTCGCGTTTTCGGATTCGGCCGAATTTCCGAATCGGGTCGGACCCGAAAACCGATAGATCCGAAAAGTTTTCCGAGCCGAAACGAAAAAATTTTGGATTTTTCGAATGGACTTGAAATGTGTCAAATCGAAATTTATTTTTGCTCTATTCATGATTTCGGTTCCATTTCGGTAATTCTGGACATTGTATATTTAACTATTATCGGTTATATCGCTGATTCTGTAAAATTTTGTATTTGTAAATGCGTATCACTTGTTTCTTGTGGCATTCGGGTCAGTTTAGCGTTTTTTAAATCGTTTTGTTCATTTTTTTTGTTCCTTGGCTTTCATACCATTTTAATGTGATTAAATAAAGTTGTGAAATGTATATTCAATTATTCATAAGAAAAAAAGGATCTTTATTTAATAAAAAAAAACACGATAGAATTGCCAGAATTATCGTAGACACTTTGAAACGAGGAGAACAGACGTTCCGAAAAAACAAAATTTCCGAAATTTCCGAAAAGTCGATACAAAAAACAAGCAAAGTGACCCGAAAACACGAAAAATGGTTGATATTCCGAAAAAAAAATGTACACGAAAAACGAGCCGAACCGAATCGAAACAGAAATCGGTCGAAACGAGCCGAATCGAAAATTTTAAACATCCGAACAAATCGAACCGAATCAAACCGAAAAAAAATCGGTGCACAAGCCTAGAACATAAGGTGCAACATTACTGTTACTAGTATTTATAAAGCGCCAACAATCCATGTGTCCCTTTAAACATGGTCCTAACCCTAATACTCAACCGCTTCCATGCTACGAATAACCCCCAGCAAGAAATGCTTAGAATCAGCCAATACTGTATATTAGAATTAGGATATATGTGGATAAAGGATACATTTATAATAAAGCCGACTGCAACAGCAGCGACACTGCCGACCAGATCCATTACTATGGTGTATGGGGCCAAGAGAACAGCTGTGCTGTATTCCTTTCAATTGCCTGTTAATTGCCTTTTTATTTTGGGCGAGGACCTGTTTTTTGGTGGTTTTTTTTGAGTTAACAACAGCGTTGAGCAGTAGGTAAATATTTGCAATTAACGACTGTCTAAGAATTAGCGCAAGCGCCAAGTGATCTGTTGGTTACAATAGCGGAAGTGATCTCTAGCGCTGCCCATGTTAAGTATATGATGCGGAACGCATAGTAAGCTCGCTCTATGAATCGCTAATAGCGACGTGTTGAGTGATTCTTCCCGTTTCTAGTGAGAGGCAAATGATCTGTTGGTCAGGTGCTACACTCGTTTTACCTCGCGCTAACGCGAAAACATGCTAACGCTAGGGTTGGCTCACACCAGGGGATAGAGTGTAATCTCTCGAGCAGGGCCCTAAGAGGAGAGGGATGACGCATTAGCAGAGGGTATAGCAGAGTAGGGATGAGCTGTTTGGTTCGATCTGTTCGGAGTTCGCATCGAACATCGGCCGTTCGACAGTTCGCGAACTTCGAACTTTTTGGGACGTTCGCCAAAAGTTCGAGGAAAAAAATAAATAGAAAAAAGTATAAAAAATGCTTAAAAAATACTAAAAAATCTAGAAATAAAGAAACTCTTTACTGCAGAATATTATAAGCAACGGTTTATTAGATATTGAATTAAAACGGGAATATTTTTAAAATTGAAGCCTATGGGATAAAACATTCTTGTAACTAAAACATCAGGCAGACACGGCCCTCTAATCAGGCACTGCAGAGGGCAGCCTGCAGGGGCCTCCCAAGGATCCCCTTGAGGAGCATGCGGCTGCCAGATGACAGAGCTGCGACTGTGCGGGCTAGCCGCCCGGGTGCATGTGGCAGCGCAGGGAGGGAGCCACTGCACCTGCGGCCACGACAGACCCCCCCCACAACCAGGATCCAGGGAGCCCCCACTAACCACCAGGCTAAGGTAAGGCGACACATTTCTAAAAAAAATAAATCCGAGGACATTTTTAAATGTCCCCGGGAACATAAAATAAAACGTTTTTTTTCTTTCTCTACCTGGCTGAATGTATTTAATTATATATATTAGATACATTCAGCCAGGAAGAGAGGGGTGGCATATGGGCTGCGCGGGGTCTCAGGCAGTGGTTTGTTTTTTGTGTGTGTATATTTTTAGCAAATTTATAGGGGAAGGTAAGGGCAGGTATGATATATATATATATATATATATGATAAGATATATATCTATATTCTTATAAATAATATATATATATATGATAAGATATATATCTATATTCTTATAAATAATATATATATATATATATCTATATTCTTATAAATAATATATATATATATATATATAAAGTGTGTTTAATGTTACAGAAGCCACTCGCACATCATAGCAATTCAAAGAATTGCATCCCAGAGCTCCTGTGCCACATTCCCCATATGCAGCAAGGAATTCTGGGTAAGATATGCAAATGACCTCTGTCTCACTTTTACACATCCTGGATCTGTTATTACACAGAACCCTAAAATCAATGCTATGCCACACTGTGGCTTTGTAGCAAAGATAAGGTTATGCAACTGGTCAAAGCCACTCCTAGGACAGCGCTGTTTCAGGTTTGTTAAACCCTCATCAGCTAGGAGACAGGCATGACCAGTTGCAGTGGATGTTTGGACCATAGGTAAGTAAGTGTCTATAAGGGTTGTGGTGAAGGACTAAAAGTGAGACAAAAAGCCTCCACACTATCAAAAGTGTGTTTAATGTTACAGAAGCCACTCGCACATCATAGCAATTCAAAGAATTGCATCCCAGAGCTCCTGTGCCACATTCCCCATATGCAGCAAGGAATTCTGGGTAAGATATGCAAATGACCTCTGTCTCACTTTTACACATCCTGGATCTGTTATTACACAGAACCCTAAAATCAATGCTATGCCACACTGTGGCTTTGTAGCAAAGATAAGGTTATGCAACTGGTCAAAGCCACTCCTAGGACAGCGCTGTTTCAGGTTTGTTAAACCCTCATCAGCTAGGTATCCATACTTGTATTACACACACATTTTGGCAACTAATTCCCCCCCCCAATTTGGCTGATCCCTCCAGAAGAAATGTTGAACCCGACAGAGCAGAGAATAATATATATATTCTCTGCTCTGTCGGGTTCAACATTTCTTCTGGAGGGATCAGCCAAATGGGGGGGCGCATTTAGTTGAGATTGTCCACATGCCACCCCCCATGTGCATATATATTGTTTGAGGTCTGTGGGTGGGTGTATATATATATCTGTGTGTTGATATATACGTATATATCGGTCTGCATGTTGATATATACGTATATGTCTGTGTGGTATCCATGCATCCCTACTCTATACACAGCGCTCCGTGTCCCTATAATATATATGATCGGGGTTACCTTTTTTAAATATTTTTATACTATTCCTATTAAATTAACAGTAATTTTTGATGTATTTTATTCAGTAGAAACTTTTCTTTGCCTATATAACTTATTCCCGCATCGCTAGCTTACCGAATCAGTTTGTATACTTGTTACTGACCCTGCTTGTTCTGAGGACCCGATCTGTTGCCAACATTGCCTGCCATTTGACTATTCTCTCTGTGTATTCCCTGCCTGTTCTATTTGCTTCCTGTTGCTACTGGTGTGCGCCAATTTTCACCATATACAGTAGCGCAGTACAAGTGCCTAAACATTGCTGACCCAGTTTTGTTATAGCTGCTGATGTAACTGAATAGATCGGGATCTCTTCTGCATTACCAAAACCTCTACCACTGCACTCTTCCACAATACCACAGAGGGGTTACTTACGGTGTGAAGGCACTTGCTGCCACCAAAGGCACAATATTTGGGTGCACTACCACTGACGCCTATACCATATTCATATAATTTTAATATTTGACCGCAGGGTCCAACCCTGCACTCTTCCACAATACCACAGAGGGGTTACCGCGGTGTGACGGCACTGTTGCCGACACTAAAGGCCCAATTTTAAAGCACCTATTGCTACTTTCATCCAAAGTCTGCATAAGTTTCACGATAATTTAGCCAAAAAAAAATCACTAAACTTGTTCTGCGTGTCCTAAAATGTCTCTTTTCATACAGACTGCCGCCCCAAGCAGTTGTTTATGAATAGATTAAAGGAAAACCATTTACCGTCATTTGACCTCCTAGGCACAATATTTGAAGGAATTTTTCGTTTTTATTCTTAGCCTTTATTTCATGGAAAACTCACTGTTCCTTTAAAAACGTTTTTTAAAAACTTTGTCCTTGTTTCCTGTCCCCCAGGGCACTATCCGGACCCCCATACACCTTTTATGGCAAATATCGTGCATAGATAACCACTTGGAGGGTAGGGATGAGCCGAACACCGCCCGAGTTCGGTTCGGGCCCGAACCCGAACTTTCCATATGTTCGGTCCGAACCCGAACTCGAACTCCATGCAAGTCAATGGGGCTGAAAATTCGGTTTTTAGAGTGCCCTCCAAGATGGCATATATGCTAGATATTTGCCATAAAAGGTTTAAGGGGGTCCGGGTAGTGCCTTGGGGGACAGGAAACAAGGACAAAAAGTAAAAAAAAAAACACGTTTATAAAGGGACAGTGAGTTTTCCATGAAATAAGGGTTAAAAATAAAAACGAAAAATTCCTTCAAATATCGTGCCTAGGAGGTCCCCATAACCTGCCCGTGAAGTGGCGGATTTCTAGGATGTATAGAAACATTTAAAAACAAAAAAATGACGTTTCAAATGATGGTAAACAGTTTTCCTTTAATTAATCTATCCATAAACAACTGCTTGGGGCGGCAGTCTGTATGAAAAGGGGAGACATTTTCGGACATGCAGAAAAAGTTTACTTATTTTTTGCCGGTGAAAAGCAGGAGAATGGAAAATTCTAGACCAAATAGCCGATTTGGAAAGTGAGATAAATGGGAGAATTTTTCTGGTTTGGCTATTTTGACCTAGAATTTTCTCTTCAGTCATTCTCCTGAGTTTCACCTTTCTCTGAATAACCCTGTCAGGGTTATTCAGAGAGCGGTGAAGAGCAGGAGAATGACTGGAGAATGGAAAATTCTAGATCAAAATAGCCAAACCAGAAAAATTCTCCCATTTAGGCTAGGGTCAGACTAGCGAATTTTTAACGTGCGTTTAGGCGCACTTAATCACGGCCGCACTAACAGCAAATGACGGGCAATGACAGCCAATATACGAAGTACGGTCGCACGAAAGTCCGGCTGCACAACGCAAGTGGAAAATGAACACATTTTTTCGAGAACGCAGAACCGCTAGTACGGACGTACAGAGTGCGCTGCGTCCACTAGCGGCGTGTGTGCGTGATTTGGAGACGTCAGACCCTGCTCATGTCCGGTCAACATAACGTCCAGACATCCAAAGTTTCCTGGTTTGGATCCGTAAAAAATCACGCACAAAAATGTGAATCGTATGACCGTTTTCTCGCATTCCGTGAAAAAATACGGCAATGCGTTCGGACACACTTTTTGATGGACGCTGTGAAAAATGCGTTAGTCTGACCCTAGCCTTATCTCACTTTCCAAATCGGCTATTTGGTCCAGATTGTTCTCTTTTCCTGCCATTCTCCTGGTTTTCACCTTTCTCTGAACAACCCTGAGAGAGAGGTGAAAGCCAGGAGAACTGGCAGGAGAAGAGAACAATCTAGACCAAATAGCCGATTTGGAAAGTGAGATAAATGGGAGAATTTTTCTGGTTTGGCTATTTTGACCTAGAATTTTCCATTCTCCAGTTATTCTCCTGCTTTTCACTGCTCTCTGAATAACCCTGTGAATGTTTAATCCCGAGGTGAAAAATAACATTGCTTTAGATGATAAAAGCGGGGAATGAGGAAATTTTGTATTTTTTCACACAGCAGTTAAATGCAGCATATTAGGAAGTTTTAGGAGGGAAATTACTCACTCAGAACAGAAGCAGACACCCCACACCTTCATTCTACATAAAATGTATCAAATTGATTAGACCAGACTAAAACATCTGTTGTTGTTATGCCGTTTTGAAAAAAAAAAAAGATCATTTAGAGGTGAGAATCTTTGCACCTAGACATTAGCTTTTAATTCAATATCTAATAAACCGTTGCTTATAATATTCTGCAGTAAAGAGTCTCTTTATTTCTCGATTTTTTAGTATTTAAGCATTTTTTATACTTTTTTCAAAATTTCTTTTTTTCCGAACTCCGAACCGAACACACCCAAAAAGTTTGAAGTTCACGAACTTTCGAACTGCAAAAGTTCGGGCCGAACTCCGAACCGTCCGAACCCAAACAGCTCATCCCTATTGTAGGGCACTCTAAAAATCGAACTTTCGAGTCCCATTGACTTGCATTGAGTTCAGTTTGTGTTCGAACTCGAACTTTTGAAATTGTTCGAGGTCGAATGCGAACCGAAAACGGGGGTGTTCGGCTCATCACTATAGCAGAGTATGTGAATTAGTGGGGGGGGGCTGTGCGGGAGACTGAGCACGAAATGTCTAGTGGGGGAACATGGAGTGTATATAAGGTCCCATGAATAACAATAATATGAATATTAAAAAAAAACACCATAAAAAAAAAAAAAATTAAAAAAAATCGTATTCAAAAATTTGGATGAAAAATATCGAAAAAAATTCTAAAAAATAAATTAATAAAAATACTTTTTTTGCTGCAAATGAAAAGAATAAACGGATGAATAAAAAAATTATAAAAACGGGGAATTTTTTTGTACATTGAAACCTATGTGATTCACCTGAAAAAACCTGATGAATGAAACCACCGAAAATCAGGGAATTTCTCGGTATGCTGATGGAAGTCCACGGACAGCGGACTGAAACGTTGATCTTTCTAGTTTCTACAATAAACTTTTCTACAATAAGACCGGGAGTGCCGCTATTACTTCTCATATGGGTGGAGATTATCTATACTATAAAAGGATAAGCTAAAAACTGTCCGTCGCCAAAAGCCGTCTGCGCATGCGCGACGGACATTTGAAAGCGGCCGTTAGAACACACAGGTAGCTGCGCGTGCCGGCCGCGTGAAAAAAAAAAAAAAAAACGGCACGAGCCGCGCGCAGCTACCCTGTGTTTACACGGCCAGATGCCCCGATCCTCCAGCGGTGACCGTCCTCTGGCTGCTGGCGGGCCTCCAGGCTCAGGCGAGCCCCCGGCTCGGTTTGGGCCTACAGGCCCTGCCGAGCCGGGGACTCGCCTAAGCCTAGAGGCCCGCCGAGCAGCCAGCAGCAGCCGGAGAAGGTCACCGCTGGAGGATCGGGGCCGAAGTTCCCAAACAAACACACCCCAAAATCGGCCCTGAGCTCCAGCGGAGACCTCCTCCGGCTGCCGCTGGCTGCTCGGCGGCCCTCTAGGCTTAGGCGAGCCCCCGGCTCGGTTTGGGCCTACAGGCCCAGCCGAGCCGGGGACTCGCCTAAGCCTAGAGGCCCGCCGAGCAGCCAGCAGCAGCCGGAGAAGGTCACCGCTGGAGGATCGGGGCCGAAGTTCCCAAACAAACACACCCCAAAATCGGCCCTGAGCTCCAGCGGAGACCTCCTCCGGCTGCCGCTGGCTGCTCGGCGGGCCTCTAGGCTTAGGCGAGCCCCCGGCTCGGTTTGGGCCTACAGGCCCAGCCGAGCCGGGGACTCGCCTAAGCCTAGAGGCCCGCCGAGCAGCCAGCGGCAGCCGGAGAAGGTCACCGCTGGAGGATCGGGGCCGAAGTTCCCAAAAAATACACCCCAAAATCGGCCCTGAGCTCCAGCGGAGACCTCCTCCAGCTGCCGCTGGCTGCTCGGCGGGCCTCTAGGCTTAGGCGAGCCCCCGGCTTGGCTTGGGCCTACAGGCCCAGCCGAGCCGGGGACTCGCCTAAGCGTAGAGGCCGGCCGAGCAGCCTGCTCGGCCGGAGGAGGTCACCGCTGGAGCTCAGGGCCGATGTTGCCTAACACATACTCACCGACATCGGCCCTTAGCTCCTCCAGCGATGGCGGTCCCGCTTGCAGCATCCTCTCTCCGTTGCTCGCCGGAATGACGTCACGAAAGCCTTTGACTCCGGGGGGTCAAAGGCTTTCGTGACGTCATCCTGGCGAGCAACGGAGAGAGAGAGGATGCTGCAAGCGGGACCGCCATCGCTGGAGGAGCTAAGGGCCGATGTCGGTGAGTATGTGTGGAACCGGTGGAGGACTCGAGGCCGATGTAGGTGAGTATGTGCTCTACACACACACACACACCCTGCTTGCTCGGCCGGTATCCAAGCTTAGGCGAGCCCCCGGCTTGGCTTGGGCCTAGAGGCCCTGCCGAGCCGGGGACTCGCCTGAGCATGGAGGCTTGTCGAGTTGCATGCTCGGGCGTCCTCCAGGCTCAGGCGAGTCCCCGGCTCGGCTGGGCTCTAGGCCCACGCCAAGCCGGGGGCTCGCCTAAGCTTGGTCGGCATCCAGGCTCAGGCGAGCCCCCGGCTTGGCTTGGGCCTAGAGGCCCAGCCGAGCCAGGGACTCACCTGAGCCTGGAGGACGGCCGAGCATGCAACTCGACCGGCCTCCATGCTCAGGCGAGTCCCCGGCTCTGCTGGGCCTCTAGGCCCAAGCCGGGGGCTCGCCTAAGCTTGGATACCGGCCGAGTAAGCAGGGTGGGTGTGGAGAGCACATACTCACCTACATTAGCCCTGAGCTCCAGCGGTGACTGTCCTCCGGCTGTCGCAGGCTGCTCGGCCGGCCTCCAGGCTCAGGCGAGCCCCCGGCTTGGCTTGGGCCTACAGGCCCAGCCGAGCCGGGGGCTCGCCTAAGCCTGGAGGCCGGCCGAGCAGCCTACGACAGCCACCGCTGAGGCTCCGGGCCAATGTAGGGGGATGTTGCCTACACATACTCACCTACATCGGCCCTTAGCTCCTCCAGCGATGGCGGTCCCGCTTCCAGCGTCCTCTCTCGCTCCGTTGTTCGCCGGAATGACGTCACGAAAGCCTTTGACCCCATGTTTAACTGCGTTTTGAAGCCACATTTTATTACCACCCAGCCATGTTATATATCCTTCTTTCCGGCAGACTCGGCAGATTCATAATATATATCATTATTATATGTATACATCATGTCCTGTCTGTATATTATAACAAAAAATGCAATAAAATTAGAATTTTCAATAATTTACACATTTTAACATTTTTCACATTTTAACATGGGTTGCGCGTGCTAAAAAAATTAGAAATGGGGTCGCGTTACATTTTTTTTGGGGGAAAATTACGCGATTTTTAACAAACGCACCCCATACAAAAATCGTCAGTGCAGCATCATTGTTCACATTATAATTGAAATGGGAACAATATTGCTGCATTAACAAAACAACTTTTTACATGGTCATGTTTGGTATCGTTGGAAAGGCCATGCTCTAACATTAACCCCTAGCTGCCACGGATTGGGAGTTCAGTGGAACCCCCTATCTCCACCATTGGTGGCAGCTAGGGGTTAACTCCAGAACTGACATCATCGCACTATGCACGATGACGCCAGTCATCAGGGGGAGTTCCCGGAAGCTTGGCCGACATCCAAGATGTCAGCCAGCTCCGGGAGAGGATCACAATTCGGCGCTTTTCGGTGCCGAATCGTGATCCGACCCCCAAGGGGTTAAAGCCAGCCACCATTTGGAAGAGCAGGCTGTGCCCTTCCAAACGGTGCCTGACTATCACTGCTGGCCCCAGGCGATCGGGAGGGAGAGAGGTCCAAAGGACCTCACCCTTCTCTTTCAGGCACCTCCTACGCACTCGCGGGGGGGGGGACGATGACATCTATTGTCCCTGCCGGGGTCCCGGAGTGCCAGGCTGACATCCAAGATGTCAGCCTGCACGGGGGGGGGGGGTGCAGCAATCGGCCGGAATCCCGGCCGATTGCTGCCTCCTGTGCTAGGACGCGCTTAGCGCATCCATAGCACGGGAGCAGCACTTGGCAGGATGCGCTGAGCACGTCCTTAGCAGCCAAGTGGTTAAATAATAAATATATATTTTTTTATATTTGTTTATATAGCGCCAGCATATTCCGAAGCGCTGAACAATGGTCACAATGTAGACAGGGTTACAATACATTGAACATCATTTGATAATGACGAAACAAGGCACTATTCCCGTGTGAATTTATGATCTAGAAGGGTTGGTGGTGGAAATAGGAGTAGAGGACTGCAAGGTGAGAGTGATAGGCTGCAAGGTGAGAGTGATGGACTGGTGAGAGGGATGACTGCAAGGTGAGAGTGATGGACTGCAAGGTGAGAGTGATGGGCTGCTAGGTGAGAGGGATGGACTGCAAAGTGAGAGCGATGGACTGCAAGGTGAGAGCGATGGACTGCAAGGTGAGCGTGATGGGCTGCTAGGTGGGAGTGATGGACTGCAAGGTGAGAGCGATGGACTGCAAGGTGAGAGTGATGGGCTGCTAGGTGAGAGCGATGGACTGCAAGGTGAGAGCGATGGACTGCAAGGTGAGAGCGATGGACTGCAAGGTGAGCGTGATGGGCTGCTAGGTGGGAGTGATGGACTGCAAGGTGAGAGCAATGGACTGCAAGGTGAGAGTGATGGGCTGCTAGGTGAGAGTGATGGACTGCTAGGTGAGAGTGATGGGCTGCTAGCTGAGAGTGATGGACTGCAAGGTGAGAGCGATGGGCTGCTAGGTGAGAGTGATGGGCTGCTAGGTGAGAGTGATGGACTGCTAGGTGAGAGTGATGGACTGCTAGGTGAGAGTGATGGACTGCAAGGTGAGAGCGATGGGCTGCTAGGTGAGAGTGATGGACTGCTAGGTGAGAGTGATGGACTGCAAGGTAAGAGCGATGGGCTGCAACGTGAGAGTGATGGGCTGCTAGGTGAGAGTGATGGGCTGCTAGGTGAGAGTGATGGACTGCAAGGTGAGCGTGATGGGCTGCAACGTGAGAGTGATGGACTGCATCTGTATTTAAACACATACTTTAAAAAGAAAAAAATATAGAATTTTTTTCATAGAAAGAAAAGAAGAAAACTTTGAGACAAACAAGAACACGATAACGCATGCACGGTTTGCGCTTTTGCTAAGGTAAGGCTTGCGTGAAATCAGAAATGCAAACATGTAAAAGCTGGAGGAGATACGTTCCCATGGAGGCACGTAAAATTGCAAGCAAATATCACGCCTAGGTAAGCTTTGCTGTACAGACGCAGAGCAAACAGCGTGGCATAAATCCCACACGTATGGACGCGCGCAGCTAATCCTATTACGCAAAATCGGAAAAATAAACGCCGGCATTTTGTAAAGAGAGGAATATTAAAAAATATTCAAAAGGTGCAGCTTTGCTGGATATTGTCCCTGCCGGGGTCCCGGAGTGCCAGGCTGACATCCAAGATGTCAGCCTGCACGGGGGGGGGGGGTGCAGCAATCGGCCGGAATCCCGGCCGATTGCTGCCTCCTGTGCTAGGACGCGCTTAGCGCATCCATAGCACGGGAGCAGCACTTGGCAGGATGCGCTGAGCACGTCCTTAGCAGCCAAGTGGTTAAATAATAAATATATATTTTTTTTATATTTGTTTATATAGCGCCAGCATATTCCGAAGCGCTGAACAATGGTCACAATGTAGACAGGGTTACAATACATTGAACATCATTTGATAATGACGAAACAAGGCACTATTCCCGTGTGAATTTATGATCTAGAAGGGTTGGTGGTGGAAATAGGAGTAGAGGACTGCAAGGTGAGAGTGATAGGCTGCAAGGTGAGAGTGATGGACTGGTGAGAGGGATGACTGCAAGGTGAGAGTGATGGACTGCAAGGTGAGAGTGATGGGCTGCTAGGTGAGAGGGATGGACTGCAAAGTGAGAGCGATGGACTGCAAGGTGAGAGCGATGGACTGCAAGGTGAGCGTGATGGGCTGCTAGGTGGGAGTGATGGACTGCAAGGTGAGAGCGATGGACTGCAAGGTGAGAGTGATGGGCTGCTAGGTGAGAGCGATGGACTGCAAGGTGAGAGCGATGGACTGCAAGGTGAGAGCGATGGACTGCAAGGTGAGCGTGATGGGCTGCTAGGTGGGAGTGATGGACTGCAAGGTGAGAGCAATGGACTGCAAGGTGAGAGTGATGGGCTGCTAGGTGAGAGTGATGGACTGCTAGGTGAGAGTGATGGGCTGCTAGGTGAGAGTGATGGACTGCAAGGTGAGAGCGATGGGCTGCTAGGTGAGAGTGATGGGCTGCTAGGTGAGAGTGATGGACTGCTAGGTGAGAGTGATGGACTGCTAGGTGAGAGTGATGGACTGCAAGGTGAGAGCGATGGGCTGCTAGGTGAGAGTGATGGACTGCTAGGTGAGAGTGATGGACTGCAAGGTAAGAGCGATGGGCTGCAACGTGAGAGTGATGGGCTGCTAGGTGAGAGTGATGGGCTGCTAGGTGAGAGTGATGGACTGCAAGGTGAGCGTGATGGGCTGCAACGTGAGAGTGATGGACTGCATCTGTATTTAAACACATACTTTAAAAAGAAAAAAATATAGAATTTTTTTCATAGAAAGAAAAGAAGAAAACTTTGAGACAAACAAGAACACGATAACGCATGCACGGTTTGCGCTTTTGCTAAGGTAAGGCTTGCGTGAAATCAGAAATGCAAACATGTAAAAGCTGGAGGAGATACGTTCCCATGGAGGCACGTAAAATTGCAAGCAAATATCACGCCTAGGTAAGCTTTGCTGTACAGACGCAGAGCAAACAGCGTGGCATAAATCCCACACGTATGGACGCGCGCAGCTAATCCTATTTACGCAAAATCGGAAAAATAAACGCCGGCATTTTGTAAAGAGAGGAATATTAAAAAATATTCAAAAGGTGCAGCTTTGCTGGGATATTGCCATTTAAATGACCCCCAGCAAATACATTTATATATTGGGGGGGGATTTAAATATACGCTATGTGACACAGTGTATGGTCATTAATAACAACTGCCATTTTTAGGTGGCGTGCACATTTTATTTTACACGTCGAGGATCTGTCAGCGGGGTAGCGGGTTTGTCAGCTGTCAAGCAGCCCTGGCCTTCTGCTACTCAATTAAAATGGAAATTTCGGTATTAAAAGTACATGATTTTGCATTGTAAATACGTCAATTTCTATTATGTACGAGCAGGTGAACTCACGTCCATCGGCAATCCGTGCCTCCATGTGCACGATGTCGGGTTCTTTATCTAAGCCCATTACCGACCTAAAGAAACGGGAGAGAGAGAAAGATTATTCCAGTGCGAGAAGACACACAATATGCAGCTACAATGCATTGTAATTGGGCAGGAGGCACATAGATAGGGCACATTTCTTACACAGGGCGAGTTATTAAAAATATAGGCTTTTATTTCACCATAATTTGCACAGATTTCCAGGAGGACGACTCTTGGTGCAATATATTTACATAAATTAATAATTAACTAAATCACTTCCCCTTAATAAGAAGTTTTGTATCTACGGCTCTCGAGACGATAAATCACAATTCAGATTTTTCACCATGATCCTATAATTTAAATCAGGGGTCTCAAACTCCTGCTCCCAGATGTTTCTGAACTACAGCTCCCATGATTCCCTGGCCATTTATTGCTTTGGACGAATTCTGGGAACTGTAGGCATCAACACCTGGGGGGCCATGAGTTTGACAGCCCTGGTATAAGTGTAACAGATATCAGTACCCCGACAGGGTCACATCTGTCAATGCCACTCCCTTGCAGGACCCCCCCCCCATGTGTTCTCCCCAGGCAGACTCTTGTGCCTTTCTCCAGTCCTCAGGCGAAGCTTAAGGACCAGGACACCTAGACAGCCTGCTAGCATCCCCCAGAGATAAGACACGGCTGTAGATCTGGGTTCTTTCAGGGTCAGAATGGAACTGACAGACTGAACATCTTTATTGAATATATACAGTGGTACAAAAAAGTATTTAGTCAGCCGCCAATTGTACAGGTTCTCCCACTTAAAAGATGAGCGAGGCCTGTAATTGTCATCATAGGTAACTTCAACTATGAGAGACAAAATGAGAAAAAAAATCCAGAAAATCACATTGTCTGATTTTTAAAGAATTTATTTGCAAATTATGGTGGAAAATAAGTATTTGGTCAATATCAAAAGTCCATCTCAATACTTTGTTATATATCCATTATTAGCAATGACAGAGGTCAAACGTTTTCTGTAAGTCTTCACAAGGTTTTCACACACTGTTGCTGGTATTTTTGCCCATTCCTCCATGCAGATCTCCTCTAGAGCAGTGATGTTTTGGGGCTGTCGCTGGGCAACATGGACCTTCAACTCCCTCCAAAGGTTTTCTATGGGGTTGAGATCTGGAGACTGGCTAGGCCACTCCAGGACCTTGATATGCTTCTTACGAAGCCACTCCTTCATTGCCCAGGCGGTGTGTTTGGGATCATTGTCCTGCTGAAAGACCCAACCACGTTTCATCTTCAATGCCCTTGCTGATGGAAGGAGGTTTTCACTCAAAATCTCACGATACATGACCCCATTCATTCTTCCCTTTACACGGATCAGTCGTCCTGGTCTCTTTGCAGAAAAACAGCCCCAAAGCATGATGTTTCTGCCACCATGCTTCACAGTAGGTATGGTGTTCTTTGGATGCAACTCAGCATTCTCTCTCCTCCAAATACAATGAGTTGAGGTTTTACCAAAAAGTTCTACTTTGGTTTCATCTGACCAAATGACATTCTCCCAATCCTCTTCTGGATCATCCAAATGCTCTCTAGCAAACTTCAGACGGGCCCAGACATATACTGGTTTAAGCAGGGGGACACGTCTGGCACTGCAGGATTTGAGTCCCTGGTGGTGTAGTGCGTT
The DNA here is from genome assembly GCA_009667805.1 of Leptobrachium leishanense. Classification (NCBI taxonomy): domain Eukaryota; kingdom Metazoa; phylum Chordata; class Amphibia; order Anura; family Megophryidae; genus Leptobrachium; species Leptobrachium leishanense. Next base: position 13,716,550 of record CM019068.1, read on the forward strand.
ACTGATGGTAGCCTTTGTTACTTTGGTCCCAGCTCTCTGCAGGTCATTCACTAGGTCCCCCGTGTGGTTCTGGGATTTTTGCTCACCGTTCTTGTGATCATTTTGACCCCACGGGGTGAGATCTTGCGTGGAGCCCCAGATCGATGGAGATTATCAGTGGTCTTGTATGTCTTGCATTTTCTAATGATTGCTCCCACAGTTGATTTATTCACACCAAGCTGCTGCCTATTGCACATTCAGTCTTCCCAGCCTGGTGCAGGTCTACAATCTTGTCTCTGGTGTCCTTCGACAGCTCTTTGGTCTTGACCATAGTGGAGTTTGGAGTGTGTCTGTTTGAGGTTGTGGACAGGTGTCATTTATACTGATAACAAGATCAAACCGGTGCCATTCATACAGGTAACGAGCGGAGGACAGAGGAGCCTCTTAAAGAAGACGTTACAGCCAGTCTGTGAGAGCCAGAAATCTTGCTTGTTTGTTCTGGACTGCAGGCGACCAAATACTTATTTTCCACCATAATTTGCAAATAAATTCTTTAAAAATCAGACAATGTGATTTTCTGGATTTTTTTTTCTCATTTTGTCTCTCATAGTTGAAGTTACCTATGATGACAATCACAGGCCTCGCTCATCTTTTTAAGTGAGAGAACCTGCACAATTGGTGACTGACTAAATACATTTTTGCCCCACTGTATACAGTCTCCAGGAGGGGCTAGAGACAATGGGGAACAACACACTGCCCCCTCCCCCGCCTCAAGTGAACCAGACACGTCCAGACATGAACATTATGGTGTCCTGTAATCACAGGCTGCGCATCAGAATGCCTGAATATATTAGATAACAGAGTAGAAGTTACATAACTTGACAATCAGTTAGCACGCAGTAATTATATAAACCAGTGTAACAGTAATCAGATAATGGGACAGTGTTTGCCTGACAGAGAAGATTAACAACTCCTCAAATATACAGCAGATAAACAGACACACATGGACCATAACAATAGACAATAACATCATTCATGCATAACTAAGATTACATGCACACAATAGAGGACAAGGAAATGACACAGAACATGCGGCCTGCACCTCCTAAATACATCTCCAGGTCCATGCACCCCAAGTCTAAATGACGCACGTCGCAATAGGGTCCTTCTTTTATGATATAAAAGCAATGGAAATGTACTCGTGACCCCCGAAAGCTCAAAATAATCAAGTTACTAGATTTTTCCCTTTTCTTCTTGGGTCGGGTTAGCATGGAAATTCCGAATTGCTCCGCTCCCTGCGAGCCCCAAATAATATTTTCATAACAAAATAATCTGAGGATCTCTAGACCGAATGTCCAAGAAAAGCAAAGGCAAGGTGAAAAATAATCATCCCAGGCATAGGCGGGATTTTAAGCGCTGCACGATGGCGCAGACATGTTATATTTTGATACCTTTACATCCATCACATCCCTCAGCACCACAGGAGGTCACGACTTTCCCACAATATTATGAGGTTAAAGTCTTATAAAACAAAACATGTCTGGAATGAATTTCTGGTGAATACTTACTGCAAACCTGATATGTTCGTGCGCTTATCATTGCAGACCCCTTCCCTGTATACTTTCCGTGTGTTTATGTATAATGTATCCTTTCCGTGTTTTTATATATAATGTATCCTTTTCTTCGGTTACTTTTCTGTAAACATGGTAAATATTTCATTGTATCAACAACATATCTTCCTGAAGGCCATGTAAGACCCTCCAGGATGTTAACTGACTTGATTTGCTAAAGACCCACTTTCTGAAAGTAGAAATTTGAGTTATATATTTATTTATTTTTAAGTCACTTTGCAAACATTGAATATTGGCTGACCTCGGGCTAACCTTATTCTTCGTTGTGGATAAGAGAATGGGGGAAAGTCTGTTGACTTTCTCGTGGTACTGACAATAAAATAGAAGCTTTGCAAAAAGAAAAGACCCTTCAAATCATTACAGTTACATTTACAAGTATTTATAAAGCGCCAGCAAATTCCTTAGCGCTGTACAATGGGAAGAATAATAAGAATAAATGAAGAAATTTCCCTCACATCTAATTCCTCCCCTCTCCTCCTCCCTCACCCCTGCTCTCACACACATCTTCAACCTATCTCTCTCCACTGGCTCCTTTCCATCCGCCTTCAAACACGCGCTAGTTACCCCTTTACTAAAGAAACCATCCCTAGATCCCAACTCTCCATCCAACTACCGCCCTGTATCCCTGCTTCCCTTCACATCAAAGCTCTTAGAAAAACTAGTCTTCAACTGCCTCTCCCTCTTCCTGTCCTCCAATTCCCTACTTGACCCCCTGCAATCTGGCTTCCGTCCCCTACACTCAACTGAAACTGCCCTCACCAAAGTCACCAACGACCTCCTAACTGCTAAAAAACACGGCCACTATTCTATTCTCATCCTGCTTGACCTCTCGGCTGCTTTTGACACTGTTGACCACCCCCTCCTTCTACAGACCCTCAACTCTCTGGGTCTCGGTGACACTGCACTTGCTTGGGTTGACTCCTATTTATCCAACAGGTCCTTCTGTGTGTCCTTTGCTGGTAACCCTCCTCCTCATTGCCTCTATCTGTTGGTGTACCTCAAGGCTCTGTCCTTGGTCCTCTGCTCTTTTCCATCTACACCTCCTCCCTGGGCAAAATCATCAACAGCTTTGGCTTTAATTACCACCTCTACGCTGATGACACTCAGATCTACCTCTCTACCCCTGATCTCTCTCCCCTGTCCTTTCAAAAGTCAGTGCTTGTTTATCTGGCATCTCCTCCTGGATGGCCTCCCACCACCTAAAGATCAACATGTCAAAGACTGAACTCCTACTTATTCCTCCCTCCAATGCCTCCCCACCTCCTGACTTCTCTATCACGGTGGAGGGTATCACCATCTCCCCATCAAACCAAGTTCGCTGTCTTGGAGTTACACTTGACTCTGCTCTTTCCTTCATCCCCCACATCCAGTCTCTTTCCTCCTCCTGCCGATACCAACTACGTAATATTTCCATAATTCGACCATTTCTTACCGCTGTCACCACAAAACAACTCATACACGCCCTGGTAATCTCCCGACTCGACTATTGCAATAATCTCTTATCTGGCCTCCCTCTGTCCCGCCTCTCCCCCCTACAATCCATCCTGAACGCCTCCGCCAGGCTAATTCACCTCACCCGCCGCTCTGTCTCTGCCGCTCCCCTCTGCGAGTCCCTTCACTGGCTCCCCATCCACTGCAGAATTAAGTTCAAAATCCTTATCCTTACCTACAAAACCCTCACTAACTCAGCGCCCCACTACCTGTCCTCACTAATCACCAAATACACCCCAGCCCGCTCCCTAAGGTCAAACAGTGACCTGCGCCTAGCTTCTCCCCGCATCACCTCTTCCCATGATAGACTGCAGGATTTCTCACGCGCAGCCCCCACTCTCTGGAACGCTCTCCCTCGTACTGTCAGACTTTCCCCTATCTTCTCTTCCTTCAAACGCTCCCTTAAAACGCTCCTATTTAGGGAAGCCGACCACCCAACTCACTGACACAACCATCAATCACTCTCACCTTACAGTCCTCTCCTCCTGTTTCCAACCCCAACCCTCCCAGATTGTGAGTTCCTACAGGAATAGGGCCCTCATCTCCTCCTGTACTGTTTGTCAAATGTTGTTCAATGTATTGTAACCCTGTCTATACTGTGCTTATTGTACAGCGCTGCGGAATATGCTGGCGCTTTATAAATAAAGAATAATAATAATAATAATAATAATAAAAGAAATAAAATTGTCACGGGTTGCATCCTCAACCACTATAAATGCCTCAATAGCCCAGTCCCCTCTACATTTTGGGGTTCAGTAGAGTTATGCTTGATGATTCCTGCTCCTCCCTTATTTAATTAGAACGAGTTTCTATATACCGACTAATCTCACTTTTGGAATTCCTCCCAGATTGGGGTGCAGAGGGGTTAACCCATTATTGTAAACTCTTTAGAAGTAATGGAGTACCAGGCAACTAATCAGAGGGCTCCCTGCTAGGCATGGGAAGTCCTTATACGCTGCTTCCCCACCCTAAATAGCAGAGGCTAGGTAGGGTTTTTATTGTGGGGCTGTCTAAGTGCTTGGGGACACATAGTCACAGGGTGGAGGTCAACATTTGAAGGAGTCAACCATGGCATGTGTCACGTCCCGCCGCAGGATCTCGCCGACCTCGGGACCCACCTGGTGCCCCCTCGCGGTCTCAGCCGACGCCTGCGGTGGTCACAGTGGCGCTTTCCCCCGACCATGGGGGTCCCTTCCTCCGGCGTCAGGCGGGTCACGCCGCATTCGGGCGGCCGATGGGATCTGTCATGGCGCCAGTCTGGGGTTTCTGGACGCTGCAGCGCGTGGCTCTCCGCCGCGTGGTTCGTGGGGGCGTGGCCCAAACTGGCGTGCAGGTCAGGAGACTCCTTATGACAAGATGGGGGCGTGACTGAGACCTTGATGGGCAGAAGCTGGGATCGCCCCCAGGTGAGCCTGCCTCCCAGGTGACAACCAATAGGGAGGCGAGACATCACCATTCAGAGGGGCGTGACCACCTCATCTGCCTATAAATGTTCAGACCTTGCAGACCATCATTGCCACAGCGTCACTTCTCTTGAGGAGTAAAGTACCTGCAACAAATCTTCTTCTATTGTCCTTATAGTGAACTGAACCCGGATTGACTCTCGAAATTCAATTGGATCCTCCTTAACTGTACCTTGTATTACTTCTACACCTGGTTCCTGCTTCCCACTCCCATGACCCTGACAGCATGTCAACACCACAGGATTTCAAATGCTCCTATGTGACACCCATGGACAGAAGGTGGGGGCATGGGCCAAACACCCAATTTTATTAATAGTCCCCGCCTACTGGCAATGGGATGGGTGTGGACTATGGGTGGAATTTCCAAGCATTTCATTAAACCACCAACTGATGCTTAGGGTGAGGACCAGCTAGGTGCCAGGGCGCTATGCGATACCTCACTGAGCATCCACCAGTAGCTCTTCATACAAGGTGACCATATGCTACCTGCAACCCAGGCCATGTATATAAGACATACAATGCACCCTACAGGTTGCTCAGCACTCCCATTTTTCTGAGCATACCTATAGTTAGAGGATGCATTGGTCGGCATACCATGTTTGGCCCACCACTAGATGCTGGATCTCCTCGTCAGATGCAATACACACGTATCTGAACCTCTAGTGCCAAGATGACTCAATGAACGGACTTTATGAATGCGATGATCCGGTGTAGGTTATGGTAAAGGTCACAGATCTGCTGATGCGCCCGCCGGTCCTGCACTCCTCGGCAGCCGCGGCAAAGGATCGGAAAGCTGGAGGCCGCGTCTAGCATTGCAGCGCGTTCAAACTCATTAGTTTTTGCCATAATTCAAAGTGACTACAAATCCTATTACAAAGGTTGCTTGGCTGGTTGAATATTTCTTTTTTTCCCCTTGACCTTGGCGGCTCTTGGCTGGTAGACGTCTCTATTCCCCTGTAGCTCATTTTCACTGGAAAGCAGGCGCGCTTGAAGTTTGGAAAGCTGACAATCCCAGAGGCTGCAGTTGTCCCTGTTTCTTGTCCGCCGGGCACGAAGGGGACCCGCATTACCGGGGCTTCGTATTTACCATTCTAACTCCTGGGCATTGGCCTCTGCAGGGACGATTGCAAAACACGTCACTTTTCACACTTGTTTAGACTTATGCGTGCATCCCCCCCCCTCCTCAAGAAACGGAGTCCAGGGAAAACGCTCTTTGAATAAATTCACTTGTCTGTCTCAAAATATATAATAAAAAAAAAGATAAATAATTCATTTCATGCCTTTTCGGAAGCATAATGCAATCTGATGGAGGAATCTTTCAAGTAAACAAAGAGCGCGCGGTGGGCGCTCAGCTCCAGCGCTGTGCAAACACTTTTAGCACAAAGATTGCAATCCTGCAGGAGGAAATCTGCTCGACGTAGATACGTTTCCCCAGCGATCGCTGGAGACGCCGGTGGAAATGGGAGATCCGATGCAACACCTTCCTGCTTAAATCTGATCTCCCGGTGGAAGAAATATCTTGAAGATACTTTTAGTAAATATGTGAAGGAATAGAAGTCGCAATAATGGGGATTTAAACGTCTTTTCCGATCCCCAATGGGTTAGATACAGATAAAAGAACGAAGCTGCCGGTGCATTCTTCCTCTACAAGCTTTCATTCCATTCTACCGGCGCCAGTTTCTATACTTTCGACACTATCTCTCTTCCTTACCATATCAGAGTGACCCAATTCACCAAACATAAAGCAGTAATAATACTCAATGCTCTGCAACATAAATCTGCAACCAGATAAGCTCTGTAGTGCCTTAATCATGATGCTCACCTATAATCCCATAAACCAAAATAAATATAAGACTAGCCACCTTCATAGTATAGGTAGTTTTTATGAGCGCACTGTCTTTATGGCAAACACTTGAGCTCTGTCCAGATCATGAAGTGTTTCAGCCAATCAGACAAAAACATGGTTACTTTTGACATCATTGCCGTGAATGTGATGCTTTCAAAAATTCTAGAACTCTGCTGAGACCAGAAGTGGTTCGGCCAAGCAGGGATTGTGGCGCAAGTAATTTTGAACTTGGGGTGCATGGGCATGGAGGCATATTTGTAGGGTGCAGGACACAATCAATATTGGCCCATTGCCCTTTCGTGTGCAGAATGTTGGTATAATTGTGATTATGCAAGAATGTCATTGTCTGTTACAGTCTGCTGATCAGATTAGTTTTTCAGTAAGCGTGCCTAAGGAAGGTGTAAATATCTGATTAACGGCTCTTCAAACATAACCTTCATTGCCAGACAGACACTATCTGTTATCTCTTTAAACTGTAATCTGTTTGTTAATAGCCATGGTCTTAATTCGTTTAGAAAGTTTAAGTAATGTTCTCACTGTCTGTACCTAATCTAATTAAGTTTCACCTTCCAAAAAGCAAATGTTGACCGATTATATGTTATGGTCTGGTTGGGTGCCCCCAGTAGTTTCTGGGGGGGTTGTGTATGTAAATGACCCATGCGTGACTGTATAAACGTATGTGTGTTTGTGTCCCTGATTAAAAAAAAACAGTTCTATGCTGACCCTACAAGTAGTCACTACTCTTGGTTTGGGTAACAGCTATACTGCTCGCTATGCCAATGAAAGGCTCCAGATCTACAGCAACGGCTTATTTCTGGGGACGCTAGCAAGGCTCTCTACGTGTACCTGTCTTTAAGCTGCGGCTAAAGACTAGAGAAAGACACAGGAGACACGAAGAGAACCTGGGTGTCCAGAGAGGAAGTGGCAATGGCAAATGTGACCCTGTCGGGGCACAGAGATCTGTTACAGGGATCGCTCAGCCAGTTAGGAGTCGCTCAATCAGAAATATCTCTGCTTGTTAGGGATCACTCGCCGCGGAACATCTCTGACTACCAAGAGTCACTGGTTCTGGAACGTCTCTGCCCATCACGAGTCACTGGTTTCAGAACATCTCTGCCCATCATGAGTCACTGGTTCTGAAATGTCTCTGCCCATCACGAGTCACTGGTTCCAGAACGTCTCTGCCCATCATGAGTCACTAGTTATCTCTGCCTTTCAGGAGTCACTAAGTTCTGGAATGCCTCTGCCTATAAGGAGGAGTCACTGGTTCTGGAACATCTCTGCCCATCGGGAGTCACTGTTCCAGAACATCTATGCCTGTCAGGATTCACTGGTTCCGGAACATCTATGCCTGTCAGGAGTCAGTGGTTCCGGAACATCTACTGTATGCCTGTCAGGAGTCACTGGTTCCGGAACATCTATGCCTGCCAGGAGTCAGTGGTTCCGGAACATCTACTGTATGCCTGTCAGGAGTCACTGGTTCCGGAACATCTATGCCTGCCAGGAGTCATTGCTTCTGGAACACATCTGTCTATCAGGTGTCACTCATTCCAGACCGTCTCTGCTTATCAAGACTCGTTCTGGAGGATGAGAGCTCCTCATTAACCTTAAGCATTGGGTAATTTATGTAATTCTCACATTCATTCCATCACTTTAGCCACATAGGTTTCCAACTGGAGCTGTGCTGTGCAGGAGCCATAACTTGTTCAGGTTTAAGAGACACTTTGTGACATATTTTTAATGGGTTCCATGCATAAAATGTAAGAAGGACATCCTAGAGTTGAAATTATCCCTTTTATAGTAACTTGGACTCCTGCACGGAGTCTGTCAACGGGTTGGGTTGGAAGGAGTTTAATTTGTCTATCTTGGTAAGGTAGATATAAACACTCAGAATGTTGAAAAAACAAAACCGTAAGAGGGAGCCGAGCACCAATCATTTGATTTTGATGTCACAGAGGAAAAGCTGCCATATTGGTTGAGCATCATCAGAAACATGGGTAAGAAATCTGAGGCTTCGAGGTTTGCCATCACTGATCTACTAGCTAGGTACCTGGAACAGGGGTCAACAACCTTGGCCACCCCAGATGATTTGGAACTACACCACTATGGTGCTTAGCCACTCAATAGACTTGGTGAGTCTCATGGGAAATTAATTTCCAAAATACTTGTAGAGCCAAACTTGCCGACTCCTCGTCTTGACTCTTGAGTAACATTTCCCGGCATTCCTGTCCAAAGCTCTACTCTTGGAAATGATGGCAAAATAAGGAAACTAGTTTATTTACTATCCCCCCACATACACAAAATACCACATGCCCAATGTTATGTCTTAAATATGTATGTGTGTTTGACCTCCACCCTGAAACGTTGAAACGATACGTTTTTATTTACTCAGACCCAGGTGCCAATTAGTTTCTCAGACAAATCCACTGCCGCCGCACAGTAACACAATCCTCCCCCTTCTCGGAATTTAATACTAAACTCTCTCCATGGACTGAATACAAAATAAGTACCATCTTCGCATAACAAGTGTGCAGCCAGCGCGCTACATTGTTTAATAAAGATGCAGGCCGAGCGTGCGGCATGAAATATTAATACCGTTCACCGAAATAATTATAAAACGAGTAAACATATATAATCCAATTAACGGCTTGAATATAATAAGCCATTACAGACGAACACGCGCGCAGCGTCGGGATGCTCCTCATCGGCACAGAGAGCCAGACATTATTTCCAGAGGAAAAACTGGCAACGATGTAACACTGTCTCTGCCAGAGGCTCTTGTAACGCCTGTGGGACCTTCCGTACCATTAATTACAAAGTGGCTTCAAAAATCTCTCAGTGGGTTAATGCACCAACCGGTGAATCTCTTCAAAGTCAGTGTTAAGGGGGCATCGAAGACTTTACGGTCTTGTAGGACCATTCTTTGCAGAAACGGTGGCATCGCAAACATATTATAAATGTTTTGGGTCGTTGTATTATTTTTTTCGACCTGATGGCGCAGAGCTAGGAAGTCTTTAGGTTGGGACGGCATTCGGCAGCCATATGGCTCGATGTAATTCCACCGGCAGATATTTAGACTCAGATGATATTTTTTTTATATATATTGAAAAATTCAGCCAGAGCCAAAAAAAACAATAAATGATGCCAGTCCAAAAAAAATAATAACAGGTCTATTCACTGAAGGTGAAACTAAGGAGAAATGGCAGAAGAGAACAATCTAAACCAAATAGCCAATTTGGAAAGTGCGATAAATGGGAGAATTTTTCTGGTTTGCCTATTTTGACCTAGAATTTTCACTTCTCCTGCTAGTCCTCCTGAGTTTCACCTTCAGTGACTAGACCTGTAAGAGTGAGCAAAACAAAGGTGTGTGAAATTACAGAGAACGGGCAGCAACACTAGTGGCCTGGTCTATGGTGGTTCAGGTCTCATAATTATTTAGCTCGATGGCGCCATTATGCCATATGCCAATCATCCAAAAGGGTGGCCAGAGCTGAAACGCCAAGACAACATACACACGAGGAAATGCAACTTACGATGAGCGTTTTGGTCTTGTTATTCTCCCATCATCAACACAAGATCTTGGCCACAAATTAATGCCACTCTGGACAGGAATAAATGCTGTGACATTGCATGAGCTTATCGACATGATGCCGCGGCGAATGCGTGACGCGATCACAGCAAAAGACGACACAACCACATATTACAGGGTGTGACTTCTTTTGACCAGGCAGTGAGTATTTGAGTCTTTTCAGAGATTTGGAAGTAAATACAATGTATTTCAGCTACAATCGACCACTAATAGCATATCACTTACATCTGGATGTACATGAGAAGCTGATATGGTTCATAGACCTGTATTGCTTCTTTTTTCTCCATCGTAAAGTGCTGCACGATGACCCTTTAATATGTTCCTCACCCCAGGCCAGCCCATCAATGTGTGTAACATATTGCCCAATTTCCTCTAAAAGCCCCCTCATCCCTGCAGACACGCGGCCTCGCTGTGATCTTCTCATTCGTAACAGTGTGTGAGTTTGTTTATAAAACAGGAAAGCGTCCCGTGTGCACAGGTTGGAGGTTCCTAGAGAACGATTAAGGAGACAAAATACTTGGCCCTCAGCTAACATTCACTGGAATAATAGGGGCGTCACATCGACCTCATGGCTTGTTGGGTCTAATAAAACGAACATGTGAAGAGGCAATTTGAAACATTGTATTCGCAGACTTCTAATGTACAGTATCTCTGGTTATGAAGAGAAGTCAATCATCTGGACCCAAATCCCCCGCTGCACCTCTTTGCTACACGCTGCTGTTCATTTGAGGGATATTGTTGCACTGCAGACGTTTGAGCATGCCTGGGTATATTGCAAAGTAACCGGCGGATAAAAAGCAGAAGGATTCCTCGAGATGTAACTATAAATAAATAGTCTGTGCCTTTTAAAATCTATTCTTAAGACTCAGCGGGCCCTATTACATTCTTATCGCAAAAACGCACGCTAAACGCGAGTTATTTTGCGGGAAGCTTTAAATGTTAACGCACGAAAATCACCGCTGGATTTACATTCCTCGCGCATTTCTTCATCCGTCGGGAAATTGCGCTTGTAAAACCGACGCAAAAAAATGCTCACAAGTACCGTTGCGCCGCAAAAATCAATGAGCGCAGTGTAATTTTTAACGCGAGTCCTTCAGACGAACGCATTTTTGTGCAGACTGCGTGCAACAGACGTACGTTCTGACAGAAGACAAGGTAGTGGCCGCCATTTTTGAAGGCTCTAGTAAAAAAAAAACTGCGCATCGCGTTCTCCGTTGTGAATCCGCAGTTTGGTACGGTCAGGTTGTTACAATTTGCCGTTACCACCAGCTTTTCAAAGACGTTAAAATTAAGCGCGCAAACGCTGTCCGTTAAATTTAACGGCTAAGATTGTAATACTATGCGCGCAACAGCGCACAAACGCATTTACGCTCACAATGTTAAGTATAGGATGTGCGCACTAAATTGCGCTCGCAAAGGGTTCGCGCAGGATCACTCGCGTTAGACATTAACGTGCATTTTGTGCACGAATGTCGTAATACGACGTTCAGCTCAAAGGGTTTTGCCCCTCGCCTTAATGCGTTTTTGAGCGCGCAAACAATTGAGCGCGAGGAATGTAATAGGGCCCAGTGTATTTATATAAATAAATGATTCCTTTCTTTAGCCAATTGAAATGCTGGAGAATAAAATGTCAATTTGTGGAGGGACACAGGGATTAATTAAAAAAAAAAAAAGAAATAAAAGAATAGAAAAGGATTAGAGTCAGGTGTAAAATCAACCACAGCTGTGGAATCCGCTGGAGATCTAAAGAGAGGAAAATAATAATCATGATTATAGTAATAACAGGGATCTTTAAGACAATGAGGGTTAAATAGAGAGCACCGAAATGTCACCCACATTGTTGCTCTCTCGTTCCCCACATTGCATTCTGCATTCACCGCAGGGTCCCCAGAGTGCAGGGAAAACCCACCGTAACCCTGCCGCAAACCCGCCGAACACCCGCTGAAAACCCGCCAGAAGCACCGCAAAAAAACACGCTGAACACATCGGAAAAACCCAAAGAGCCGCCGATCACGGCGCAGACCAGTCGCCGGAAAAAGTCAACAAACGGGGTAGAAAAAAACAAAAAACAATACGCTTGAAAGTGTCAAAATTGAAACGCTGTTTTCAAAAAAACTAATGAACGGAAATGTCTGGATTTTACATACAAGATCCTATGAATGATAATAAAACGGTCTGTTACAGAAAAAAAAGAAAAAACAATGAAAAAAATTAAGAAAATTTATTTCATGTTACTGATATCTCAAATGTGTTTGTTTTTCTCTTGTATGTTTAGTTAAGAAAATATTTTCCTCTATATGTGTCACTGGATGCATCCATTGTGTGATATTTTCCTCTATATGTGTCACTGGGTGCATCCATTGTGTGATATTTTCCTCTATATGTGTCACTGGATGCATCCATTGTGTGATATTTTCCTCTATATGTGTCACTGGATGCATCCATTGTGTGATATTTTCCTCTATATGTGTCACTAGGTTCATCCATTGTGTGATATTTTCCTCTATATGTGTCACTGGGTGCATCCATTGTGTGATATTTTCCTCTATATGTGTCACTGGGTGCATCCACTGTGTGATATTTTCCTCTATATGTGTCACTGTGTGCATCCATTGTGTGATATTTTCCTCTATATGTGTCACTGGGTGCATCCATTGTGTGATATTTTCCTCTATATGTGTCACTGGGTGCATCCATTGTGTGATATTTTCCTCTATATGTGTCACTGGGTGCATCCATTGTGTGATATTTTCCTCTACATGTGTCACTGGGCGCATCAATTGTGTGATATTTCCCTCTATATGTGTCACTGGGCGCATCCATTGTGTGATATTTTCCTCTATATGTGTCACTGGGCGCATCCATTGTGTGATTTTGTGTGTTGTAACTTGCTCCTGTGTGTTGTAACTCCATCACTTGCTCCTCACTGTGTGGCTTTGGCCATAGAATGGAGTGAATGTGTTAGTCACTAGGGATGAGCCGAACACTCCCCGAGTTCGGTTCGAGCCCGAACCCGAACTTCCCATTTGTTCGGGACCGAACCCGAACCCCCATGCAAGTCAATGGGGCTGAAAATTCGGTTTTTTAGAGTGCCCTCCAAGAGGGCATATATGCTACATATTTGCCATAAAAGGTGTATTGGGGTCCGGGTAGTGCCCTGGGGGACAGGAAACAAGGACAAAAAGTTTTAAAACAAACGTTTTTAAAGGGACAGTAAGTTTTCCATGAAATAAGGATTAAAAATAAAAACAAAAAAATCCTTCAAATATCGTGCCTAGGAGGTCCCCATAACCTGCCCATGAAGTGGCGGATTTCTAGGATGTATAGAAACACTTAAAAACAAAAAAATGACGTTTCATATGACGGTAAATGCTTTTTCTTTAATCTATCCAAAAAACAACTGCTTTGGGCGGCAGCCTGTATGAAAAGACATTTTAGGACGCGCAGAAAAAGTTTAGTGTGTTTTTTTGCTAAATTATTGTGAAACTTATGCAGGCTTTGGATGAAAGTAACAATAGGTGCTTTAAAATTGGGCTTTTCGCGTCGGCAACAGTGCCGTCACACCGTAACCCCTCTGAGGATATGAATCTGATACAGGTGTCAATGGCAGAGCGCCCAGATATTGTGCCTTTAGTGCCAGGCATGCAAGTACTATCATACAGTAACCCCTCTGTGGTATTGTGGAAGCGTGCAGGGGTGGACCATGCGGTCCTATATTAAAAAGATATGAATCTGGGAAAGGGCGTCAGTGCACCCAGATATTGTGCCTTTAATGCCAGGCCAGCAAGTATCATCATACAGTAACCCCTCTGTGGTATTGTGGAAGAGTGCAGGGGTGGACCATGTGGTCCTATATTAAAAAGTTTTTGATCTGGTGGTAATGGGCGTCAGTGCACCCAGATATTGTGCCTTTAATGCCAGGCCATGAAGTATCATCATACAGTAACCCCTCTGTGGTATTGTGGAAGAGTGCAGGGGTGGACCATGTGGTCCTATATTGAAAAGTGTTTTTTTTTTAATGGGCGTCTGCTGGAAAGGTATCCAGGTCTGCCCTTGCCCCTAGGTAGTCCTGCACCATATGGTGAAGACGTTGGCAATGGGTGCCTACATTTGACGTCCCTGGGCGTCGATGACTAAAAAAATTTGAAAATGCATCAGTCAAGCGGCCCTGGCCTTCACCGCTATTCCTCTGATCACCTGTAGCCTCAGAAGCACGTGTGTCAGCACTTGGTAATCTAACAGTGCCTGGAAAGGTGTTACACAAGTTTCGCTTTAGAGTGTCCTCAAGTTTTGTCATCCTGTGCTCCCTCTGTGCGGGCAGGATGAGCTCTGCAACTTTCCCCTTGTATCGTGGATCAAGAAGGGTTGCAAACCAGTAATGATCCCTCTCCTTGATAGCACGAATCCTGGGGTCCTTTATCAGGCTTTGCATCATTAGGGAGCCCATGCAGCGTAGGTTGGAGGTGGCATTAGCTGCCGAGTCTTCCTGGTCAATGAGGATGACCGTATCGTGCACTTCCTCCTCCCAGCCACGCACAAGCCCTTCTGTTTCTGGGCACACAAAACCCTGCCTTGAGGAATCCCCACCTTCAATGCCCCCACTATTTAAATAGTCCTCCTCCTCCTCATCCTCCTCCTGTCTGATCTGACTAGGACCCGGTGGAATGCTGTCTGCAGAAAGACTGGGGCCTTGAGAGCTAGGGAAGGCCTCCTCTTCCTCCCGCTGCTCTGCCTCTAGAGCCACATCTATAATTCCCCGCAGTGTGTGCTCCAGCAGGAACACTAAAGGAATTGTGTCACTGATGCATGCACTGTCCCTGCTCACCATCCTCGTTGCCTCCTCAAATGGTGACAGTACAGTGCATGCATCCTTGATCATCAGCCACTGCGGGGGGGGGAAACAAGTTGACCTGAACCTGTCCTTGTGCCATACTCACACAGGTACTCGTTGATGGCCCTCTGCTGCTTGTGCAGACGCTGCAGCATTGCTAATGTCGAATTCCACCTGGTGGGCATGTCACAGATCAGACGGTTTGTGGGAAGGTGGAATTCTCTTTGAATTTCTGCCAGGCGAAAGCTTGCTGGGAATGACCATCTGAAGTGGCTGCAGACTTTTCTGGCCTGGATGAGAAGCTCTGGCAGCCCTGGGTACTTGGTTAGGAAACGCTGTACCACCAGATTTAGGATGTGTGCTAGGCATGGTACATGCGTCAATTTACCCTTGCGTAGGGCGGAGAGAAGGTTGCTGCCATTATCGCAGATGATCATTACCAGCTCAAGCTGGCGTGGTGTTAACCATCTCTGCACCTGCCCCTGCAGAGCTGACAAAATTTCTGACCCGGTGTGGCTCCTGTTCCCTAAACAAACCAGCTCAAGCACAGTATGGCATCTTTTTGCTTGAGCCATTGCGTAGACCCTGTCAGGCGTCGGTTTAACTGCCACTTCGCCAGAGACAGAGAAGGAGGAGGAGGAGGAGGAGGAAAAGGTGGTGGTGGTGGAGCAGACAGACCTCATACAAGCAGCTTTCTTGAGGCGTGGTGGATGAACAAGCTCCAGCACAGAGCCCCATCTCGGATCCCTCGCAGCTGCAATCAGAGTTACCCAGTGTGCCGTGAAGGAAATGTAACGACCCTGTCCATGCTTGCTGGACCACGTGTCTAAAGTCACATGCACCTTGCTGCTGACTGCCTTTCCAAATGACTGGATAGGATGGTCTTCCACTTGCTGGTATAGTGCTGGAATGGCCTTGCGTGAAAAGTAATGGCGTTTTGGAACCTGCCACTGTGGTACAGTGCATTCAGCAAATTCACGGAAGGGAGCAGAGTCCACCAGCTGGAAAGGCAGCAGCAGCAATGCAAGTAATTTTGCTAAGCTGGTGTTTAGATGCTGTGCTTGGGGATGGTTGGGACTATATTTTTTCTTTCGCTGCAGCAGCTGCGGCAATGTAATCTGACTGCGTAAATCTTCAGCTACTGGGATGATGTCACATTGTGAGGAAGGACCTGCTGGTACATCCAATTCTGTAGCATCATCCCTGTCGGTGGAGGTTGTAGGCAATTGCATGGCAGGACATACAGTGTGGGTAGAGACAGATGAGGAGGAGGAGGAGGACCTACGCAAAGTTTTGCCCCAACGGGATGTGTGGCACTTGTTCATATGTCGCCTCAAGCACGTGGTACCCAAGTGTCCGGTGTTTATCCCACACTTCAGCCTCCTCTGACATAGATTACAAATAGCAACGGTGGGGTCTGCTGCACATTTCTTAAAGAACTCTCAGACAGCAGAGTTTCTGCATGTGTTCTTTGAGACAACAGCGCTCTGCACCGGAGCAGCTCTGACATGTGATGCCTTGGACTGGCTAGTGCTACGGTTGGTCACAGAGGATGTTGTGCCTCGTGTTTGCTGTGCCTCCTCCTCCTCCTCCTCCTCCTCCTCCCCCCCTCCTCCTCCTCCTCCCCCTCCTCCTCACTTGATTCCTCAGTTAGATCTGGCACCCAGGTGGAGTCAGTGACCTCATCATCATCAATGTCATCTTCACCCCCTATCTCCTCGTCACTGGAGCCAACTTGGCAGTATGCTGCAGCTGCTGGGGCAACATGAGTGCCAGTTATTTGTGTGTCATCACTGGCACCCCCTTCCTCTAGGTTGATTATACTCCCTTGCTCAACCTCAGAGATTGAATCAGAGCACTGTACTTGCTGCACATCCTCAAGCAGCATGTCACTCTCATTGTAGTCAAACAATTCAGCTGACTCCTCCGTGTGTGATAGCGAGGCTACGGCAGGAGTAGCTGTGGACATGGAGGCTGCATTAGATGCTTTGGCAGCTGAGGTGGACTGTAAAGCACTAGAAGCCTGGCTGGCAGAGGACTCGGAGGATGAGGATGGCCTGATTAGCCAATCCACCAAGTCCTCTGTATGTTGCTGCTGCTGCTTAAGATGGCCAGCACCCGTTAGAAAGGACAAGCGTGCCCCTGCAGAGGATGCACCACGTCCAGAGATACAGCCTCCCGACACGGGGGCTGCTTGTCCTCTTATCTGTGGCTGGGAGCGTCTGCCTGTCCTTTTTGTTCTTTCAGACAATGGTGAGTGATATATAGATTAATAAATACATAACTCTGATTCAACTCTGGTATAAAGATTTAAATAACTCTGGTATAACTCAGTGAGACACCCTGATAGCTGGCAGCCAGTGACAAGAGACAGATCACCTTAATTCCCAAGTGTGTTAAAGAAATTAGTGAGCCCCAAAATACAGCGTGGTACTGTTTGTATGACGAGACACAGATCACCTTAATTCACAAGTGTTTTAAAGAAATTAGTGAGCCCCAAAATACAGCGTGGTACTGTTTGTATGACAAGACACAGATCACCTTAATTCACAAGTGTTTTTTAAAGAAATTAGTGAGCCCCAAAAAGACTTGCTGGCACAGTGAAAAGACCCAGAAAATCACCTCAATTCACAAATGTTTTAAATAAAGTTGTAAACCCCCAAAAACTTGCTGGCACAGTGACAAGACACACATCACCTAAATTCCCTGATATTTGGTATAAATGAGACCCAAAAAGATTTGCTGGCATAGTGACAAGACCCAGAAGATCACCTCAATACACAAATGTTTTAAATAAAGTTATAAACCCCCAAAAAAACTTGCTGGCACAGTGACAAGACACACATCACCTAAATTCCCTGATATTTGGTCGAAATGAGACCCCCCCAGACCCCCCCAGTAGCGTGGCAGACCGGCAGTAACAACACACACAACTATCTCCTTTGAAATCTCCTCTGAAATGCGTGCAGAAGCGCTGCGTGGAAACCTTATATAGTGTGCTGCGGGACTTAGCTCTGTGAGCCCATGATTGGGCAAAATTTGCCCAATCAGGACTCTGAGCGGTGATTGGCATAGTGTTCAACCAGTCTTGCACCAGACCTGTGGTCAGGTGCAAGGCTGTAGCCAATTACGAGCTTCAGGCCAGTGGGAAAATGCATTGTGGTCCATTGTGGTCGAACATGCGGCGAACACCCAGAAATGTTCGGGGTTCACGATCTGCTCGAACAGGCTAAGTTCGGGTCGAACCCCGAACCGTCCGAACCCGAACAGCTCATCCCTATTTGTCACAGGCTTGCATAATTGTATTGTGTGGGATGTATTCAAAGGACATCACCAGGGAGTAGATTAGAAGTATTTTAAGCTCCTAAACTCCCTGTTTTATCTCATTCAGCTGCCAGCTCTTATTTCAGGTAGCCTGGAGAACACAATACACCCCATACAGCCTTATTTAAACATTCCCTCCTCCATCTCATTAGCTGTTAAAGCCTGTAGATAAGATAGAAAAACCCGATATGGGTTTAGTGTGAAAAGGCGCTATACAAATTGTATTAATGTAAGAATATTATACTTTAAAGCAGCTCACTAGTTGAGTGTATCCTTCACTCCAAAAAATCTAATATAAAAAAGACACTTTACAGTGAAGAAGGAGCGCTTAAAGGTTAGACAGAATCACACATATATTGAACAGAAAAAACTCTTTTTCTTTATCCTTCTCTTTCAAAATAGTCCTCGATCTATTATGGACCGTCGATCTCTAAAAGAGATAAAGAGAAAATCTCATTGCGTAGTATTATATATACACCAAAATATAATACTTCAGCATTATCTCCCATACCTTGACCTGAAAGGACCTATGATTGCCTATTCTCTATGTGTACCAGACCTCCGCTTTGCCCACCGACTCTGCATCCTCTCTGCCAGCCCCTGAACCTCAGACCATTTCCTGACTACGATTCCTGCCTAGCCTCTTGACACCACGCTATACCGCAAGAATTATGCCATATCTGGTTTTTGTCTCGAGATCTTAATACATCTTTGGTCTAAAGCTACTATCAAGTTTGGAAGAAAAATAATTGAAAGTTTCTTTCCTGTTGATGGGAGGAGCCCCCCAGAAGAGGCTTAAAGGCACACATTTAGAGTCTTGCAGACTACTTGTTTGTGAGTGGAAACCTCATTTTCTTGATATATTTTGGTGTATATATAATACTACGCAATGAGATTTTCTCTTTATCTCTTTTAGAGATCGACGGTCCATAATAGATCGAGGACTATTTTGAAAGAGAAGGATAAAGAAAAAGAGTTTTTTCTGTTCAATATATGTGTGATTCTGTCTAACCTTTAAGCGCTCCTTCTTCACTGTAAAGTGTCTTTTTTATAAAGACTGTAGATAAGATATACCATAGCAGTAAAATATAAAATAGATGACAGATTTTGGCAAATGTTGTATCATGGGAAAAATCCACAAAATAGAAACAGGAGATTAAAAAAAACTAACTTTATTATTTTATTTTTCTTTAGAAAGTATTTTTACCAGGAAGGATACATTGAGATTTCTCTCGTTTTCAAGTATGTCCTGGGTGGCGAGTATGTACCGTTAGGTGTCTTGCCCAAGGACACTTACTGGAGAGGTGCTCTTGCTGGGATCAAACCCATGACTCCACACAGAGCAGTGATGTTACCTCTACTCCACCCAGTTTCTTTATTTTACTTCAAACATAGAAATTACCCAGCAGCAGCATGTGTTTTATAATGTGTTTTTGTTTGTGATGCTCAAGTAATCCAGTTACAGTTTATGGATGGCGTAGTGTCCCTTTAAGTAATCATAGATGCACAAACATACATTTGTTCAGAAACATACACACAATTTCCATATTGCTCCCGAGAGGAGATGATTAAGTATATGACGCGTAAAGCGTCTTTGAGTTATTTAGGTATTTTCTGCTGCAACATAACGGTTTACAGCAAAGAAAGAAATGTAAATAAATAACTAATATCCATACATACACTTAATCTGGGATTTCGGAAGAATTGTTTGCGTGGAATTAAATGTATTTCCCCGCGTCGCGTCTCTGTCTTTGTCTGATACATAATTACTCTCTGCATTTTCAATCATTCCATAATGAGTTGAGACAGAAACAGAAATCTCGAGGAATTCGTCATTTTGCCGGCACAGAGAGACGCTGCGTTCTCTGCAAATGGTGCTGGGGCTTCATCGGCAGGATTTATTATTACATGGCAGTGTGACGTTATACAATGCCCCCCTCCCCCCAACTAAGATGACCCCACAACTAAGACCTAGGGGCTTTTATTCACTGAGCCTGGTGTTACAATATGTAAAGTTTAGAAAATGTCTACATATATCCCCAGACTGAATCTTCCAGCCCTCTCCTGATGCAAATGAATGTACAGGGCCTTATGGGTAATTTTAGCTATACATTTAATGCCAGGCTGTGCCATGTACTTCACAGAAATTATATATACAAAAAAACAACACCTGGATGTATCTCAGCCAATAGGTGCACGTCTTCCATTGGATAATTATTGCAGTGATTAAGGCTAGGGTCAAACGGACGCATTATTCGCAGCGACCATCAAAAAGTGCGTCTGAACACATTGCCGTATTTTTTTACAGAATGCGTGAAAACGGTCATACGATGCATATTTTCGTGCGTGATTTTTTACGGATCATCAATAAAACACTTTTTGCATCTGGACGTGATGTTGGCCGGACATTAGCAGCGTCTGACGTCTCCTAATCACGCAAACACGCCGCTAGCGGACACAGCTGTACGTCAGTACTAGCAGTTCAGCGTTCTCGAAAAAATGCGTTAATTTTCCACTTGCGTTGTGCGGCCAGACTTTTGTGCGGCCATACTTCGTATATTGCCCGTCATTGCGCATCATTTGCTGCAACTGCGACCGTGATTAAGTGCGCCTAAACGCACGTTAAAAATGTGCTAGTCTGACCCCAGCCTAATATGTTTCAACATAAAATAAGGTCATGTGACTCTCTGAATATACTGAATGAGCAGGTTTTTCCATCATTGGGTTTTTTCTCCCCTGATGGCACAGCGGGCATATTCCAAGATGGCAATACCAGGATTCATTGGGCTCAAATTGTGCGAGAGTGGTTGAGGGAGCATGAGACATCATTGTCACACATGGATTGGTCACCGCACAGTCCAGACCTTAAACCTGTTGAGGTTAATCTTTGGGATAATGTGCTGGAGAAGACTTTACGCAGCGCTGCGACTCTCCCATCATCAATACAAGATCTTGGGCAACAAAATAATGCCACTCTGGACGGGAATGTGTGACGCAATCACAGCAAAAGACGACACAATCAAACAACTATACAGTTTGTGACTTTATTTTGGCCAGGTAGTGTATAAATCACACAATGACCAGAAATTGATTCAACCAATCAGCAAGCAACCATTCTGAGTTAGTTTTCTGTTCAGCAGGGATTTATGGGATATGTAGTTCAGAATTAGGGGTCCTTATTTACCAGCGAAAATCCAAAATATGTTTATTTTCTTGGACATCACCTTTGCCTTTAGCTTTATTTACCGCAGAATGGGAGATTTATTTAATATATAGATATATAGAATTTTTTTTTACTATATTAATTTTTAATTCTGTAAACCAGTCGCCCGCTTTCCACATTTTAATTTTAGTTAATAAAGGCATTCAGACGGTTCCTCCAGTGCGTTTTATCCAGCAGCTTCTTAACTGTTCCTTTCTTGGTGATATTTACGCCGTCACATCACTATCCACTTTGCGATTCTTAAAATCTCGGATGGATTTCCTGTGACAGGAGGGAACGATATAAAACACTGATTTATTGGGCCTGGATTAAAGGGCTTCCTAGACAGAGGATTTACAGTAAATAGGGGACTTTTTCCTGATTCATGTGTTTGGCTTCTCTCGATACACGGATAATACAGTGATACATTATGGGCAATTTAATGCAACATTAGGTTTCAGTGACTGTGTTTATGCATTTCCTTACAAACACACAAGAAAATACACAAACACAATCTCATGTGCAAAACACACAATCATATCCTACACAAACACAAGGATGCACATACACACGACACTCGCACACATTCCTCTAAAAAGGCGACAAAGTCAAAGTCAACAAAGAAACACATATAAATATACATATATATATATACACACACCTGTTTAGGTGTGTAAGTATATGTTTATCTCCGGATAACGACACTGACAAATGCACAAACACATGGATTAAAAACCACAAATATTTACAATAGCTTTCACAGGCATGCGCATTGGGTGCCCAGAGAGAGCTGTCGGGGCCCCTGTTGTACCAGGATAAGGTTAAAATGACTGAAAATGGGGCGGAGCCGAGCCTGCAATGTGAGAGGACGTGTGCTGCTGGAGCTCCCGAGTAGCCGCTGATTGAATTATTTATTTATTTATTTATTTATTTATAAAGGATTTTACCAGGAAGGATACATTGAGATTTCTCTCGTTTTCAAGTATGTCCTGGGTTCAAGAAAATTTAAGTGTTACAGTTACAGAAATACAAAGTAATACAATGCAAGATATTAAAAAAAAACAACACAAATATACAGATTAACAGAAAAATATGTAGGAAATATAGTCACTAGGTTACATGTTTACAGGTGCATTGTGTATTGAGGTATGTTAGTAAGGAGCTTTTGAGTGACTTAAGACTGGGGGAAGATTTGATGGTGTCTGGGAGGTTATTCCATAATTGTGGTGCTCTGTAGGAAAATGAGGACCGAGCCACTGTCTTTTTGTATTGTGGTATAGCAAGTAAGGTGCTGGTCCTGGATCGGAGGTTATAGGATGAGGGAGCTGCTGGGGGAAGCAGTCTATTCAGGTAGGGTGGCAGCTTCCCAGAGATGCTCTTAAACACCAGGCTGGAAAGGTGAAGGGTGCGTCTGGATTCCAGTGATGGCCAGTTTAGCTCTTTTAACATGTCACAATGGTGGGTCATGTAGTTACATTGTAGCGCAAAGCGGCACAATGAGTTATACAATGTAGTAAGTTTATGAAGGTGTGTTTGCGGGGCGGCTGCATGCACTACATCTCCGTAATCAATAGCCGGCATAAGCATTTGCTGTACAATCTGCTTTCTTACAGCGGGACTCAGGCAGGATTTGTTTCTGTACAGGGCACCTAGTTTGGGGTAAAGTTTAGATGAGAGTTTTTCGATGTGGGGGCCAAAGGATAGATTAGGGTCCAACCACATACCTAGATATTTGAGAGTAGTGACTGTGGTCAGCGTGCCATTTGATTTTGTCCCAACACATAGATGGGGATTTTGCAATTTGTGTAGTTTAGGTGCGGTTCCAAAGAGCATCGTTACAGTTTTGTCAGTATTTAAAAAAAGTTTGTTGTTTTTGATCCACTTTTCTACCTCTGTGAATTGTTCTTGCAGCACGGCCTCCAGCTGCGGGAGATTTGGTTTGCTGGTATAGATCACAGTGTCGTCTGCGTACATATGTACAGTTGAGGCTTTGCAGACGTTGGGCAGATCATTTATGAATATTGTGAACAGCAGAGGGCCTAGTATTGAGCCTTGGGGTACACCGCAAGTGACTGGGAGCAGGAGGGAGGAGCTGCCAGAAATTGACACATATTGTGATCGGTCGGATACATATGATTGAAACCAGGTTAGCGTGCGATCACCAATGCCAGAGTTTTTAAGTTTTTCTAACAAGATGCCATGGTCTACCGTGTCAAAGGCCTTGGCAAAATCAAGGAAGATGGCTCCAGTTAGGTTTCCTTGTTCCATCCCAGCCTGGATATCATTGCAGACTTTTAAAAGGGCGGTTGTAGTTGAGTGATTTGGACGGAAGCCTGATTGATCCGGGGTTAAGTAGTTCCAATATTGATAATAA
This sequence comes from Leptobrachium leishanense, assembly GCA_009667805.1. Taxonomy (NCBI): domain Eukaryota; kingdom Metazoa; phylum Chordata; class Amphibia; order Anura; family Megophryidae; genus Leptobrachium; species Leptobrachium leishanense. The sequence goes on from CM019068.1 coordinate 13,740,280, forward strand.
TCACGTAATTGTGTGTAGACACATTTTTCCAAGACTTTTGACATTACAGGGAGCAACGATATCGGACGGTAGTTGGATACCAAAGTACTGTCACCACTTTTATGGATAGGTACCACTCTTGCAGTCTTCCAGAGCTTGGGTATGTATCCAGTCACCAGTGACTCATTTATTAGGGTTGCAACAGGATTTGCAATTGCAGGCGCACTGATTTTCAGCAGCATTGCTGGTATTTGATCAGGTCCAGACTGGTATTTCATTTTTTGCTTACGGAGAAGTTTAGTAACGACACTGACAGGCACTGGTCTAAAACTGAATTCCTGTCTGATACAGGGACTTTGCACAGTTGGGGGGCCTGACCTGCATGAGGCCTCTCTGATTGCATGTCATTTCCTAGCTTGGCAATCAAAGTGGTGGCACATCCAACAAAATAATCATTAAAGGCATTTGCTACATCTAGGGGGTGTTCCAGGGTTTGGTTGTTTACTTTGACAGCAGCTGGCTGGGAGTGGACTGGGGGTGCTTGTATGTTACTTATGGTTCTCCAAAAGTTTCTAGGGTTTGATATGTTATTGTTTAGATTTTCATTGAAGTAATGGGCTTTGGCCATTTTTGTTTGTTTTGTGCATTCATTCCGGCATTTTCGGTATTCGTAGTGATCGTTCATGGAACCAGTACTCTTGAAATTTGACCACCGTGAATCTCTAAGCTGGTACATTAGTGTAAGATCAGCTGTAACCCAGGGGAGATGAGTCCCTTTTACTCGCACTTTACGCAGCGGGGCATGGGAATTCCAGACTTGCAGGAGCTCAGACTGAAAGTATTCAACTGCACAGTCTAGGTCTGGGATTAGGTTTAGCCTGTACCAGGGGAGCTGTTTGAGATCACTTAGGAAGGATTCAAGAATAAATTTCTTGAAAGACCTGGTGGTTATTACCTTTGGGGGAGATTTCAAGGCCTTAATTTTGCGCACGCAGTACACTAGACAATGGTCACTAAAGCTATTAGCAAGAACGCCTGCTTCCTGTATTCTATCAGGAGATGAGGAGAGAATCCAGTCCAACAAGGTATGGTTAGGGCTTTTCATATTAATGCGAGTGGGGGAGGAGATTAATTGTCCAGCTGGATGGGTGTAATGAGCTTCACTCTGCAAGGGCCTGGTGCAAACACTGACTGAGTATGGGGTGTGTGCTGGAAGAGAATCAAGATTGCAAATCGCATCACATGGGTTGAAATTGTCCAGGAACGTAAGGGGGAGTTTGTAGGGGGCAATAAAAGTTAAGGTTCGTTGAACAGGACATTTGGGCAGAATTGCAGATTTAGAGCAAATGGGCAGAAAAATGTAGAAGGGAGTGGAATGCAGAATTCAGATAGCATTGCAACAATTCAAAATATTCTAAAGATACACTTGTGTGCCATACACATACGTGTATATATATATATATATAATATATATATATTATACACACAAACACATATACAGTGATATTACAGAGTTAACAAATATACATCAAAAGAAAATGCATTAGGCTATGTGAGACGTAGAAATGTAAGATCACCTTCAGTGAATGTAGCCTCTAACCAAGATGCCCCATTGTGGAAAGTCCAGCTGGATGGGTGTAATGAGCTTCACTCTGCAAGGGCCTGGTGCAAACACTGACTGAGTATGGGTGTGTGTGCTTCAGTGAATGTAGCCTCTAACCAAGATGCCCCATTGTGGAAAGTCCAGCTGGATGGGTGTAATGAGCTTCACTCTGCAAGGGCCTGGTGCAAACACTGACTGAGTATGGGGTGTGTGCTTCAGTGAATGTAGCCTCTAACCAAGATGCCCCATTGTGGAAAGTCCAGCTGGATGGGTGTAATGAGCTTCACTCTGCAAGGGCCTGGTGCAAACACTGACTGAGTATGGGGTGTGTGCTTCAGTGAATGTAGCCTCTAACCAAGATGCCCCATTGGCGTTTCATGTTCCTCAGGGAGGAAGGAGGCCGGGTCCTTGGTTGCCTGCGGTGGGCCTCCGCTGGAGCCCAAGGCTACAGGCTCAGCGCAGGCTTCAGAATGGACACGCGCGCACCCAGGCTCCGCCAATATGGCGGCCGGGCTGCGGCGCGTATCCATGAATGCCCCATTGAGACAACCACCACTTTAACCTTCTTTATTTCGCTCTGGAGGTTCAAGGGAAGATAGCAGGAGCAATGAAGTCCTCCAAAAAAACCAAAAAGCCTGACAGCGCGCTTGTAGCACCTATTTTAACACCGCGGACCCGCACAGTGACTAGGCCCCAAGATGGCGGCGGTTCCTTCAGAGATGGAGGGAGAAGCCCATCCCCAGGCTCAGACACATCAGAGATGAAACAGGACTCGGGCCCGGTGACCCGTCAGGACATCCGTCGCCTGTAAGACTTTATAGCGGAGGAGCTGGCGAGCAACACGAGGGCGCTAACGGCGGAGGTCCAGGTAATTGGGACACGCACAGCGTGCCTCGAGGAACGGGCAGAGGCATTCACGGACACGTGCAACACACTCGCCCACCATGCTGAGTGTCAGGGTTGCGGGCCCCACGGCGTTTGGCCCGGCCGCTCCCTTCTTATCGGGCTTGTGCCCGGAGGGTGCGGCTGGGGCCGAGAAGAGTGCCTGGCGGTTCCTTGGGACCCGACTCACCTTCATTGGCGTTTCATGTTCCTCAGGGAGGAAGGAGGCCGGGTCCTTGGTTGCCTGCGGTGGGCCTCCGCCGGAGCCCAAGGCTACAGGCTTAGTGCAGGCTTCAGAATGGACACGCGCGCACCCAGGCTCCACCAATATGGCGGCCGGGCTGCGGCGCGTATCCATGATGTCGTCGGCGTCTCGGGCAGGGGGAGGAGCTTAGTGGGTATTTAAACTTAGGAAGCCACTTCTTCCTCGCTTCGCTATTAGAGCATTCCCCAGTGTAGCATTTCCCACTAGTGTATCTTGCCTTACGTGTATGACCCGGAAAGTGACCCCTAACCACGAGTATTGCTCCTATCCGGACTTGGCTTGTGACCTCGACTTTGCATTCCTCATTAACTCCTTGACCTCCTCGTATCCTGCACCCAGGATCCCTGACACTGAGACACTAGCAACACGGGTGGAGACACTAGAGGAGGCTCTGGAAGATTTATCAAACAGGTCCAGACGCAACAACGTAAGGCTCCGAGGCCTGCCTGAATCAGTGACATCAGATGCTCTGGACGCCACTCTTACTGGCATTATGAAAAAGTTACTGCCCGCGCTGCCACCGGCTAGATATTTGATCGACCGGATACACCGTACTCTGGGAGTGCGAAAAGGCCAGAACGCACCACCGCGCGACGTAGTCGCTAGATTACATTATTACTCGACTAGGGAAGTTTTACTACGCACAGCTCGCGACCAACAGGTGGAGTACGAGGATGGCCAGCTGCTTTTCTACCAGGACCTTGCCACGTCGACCCTGGCTAAACGCAGGGAATGGCGGGTAGTCACGGAACTGCTGCGCTCTCATGACATGCGCTACTCGTGGGGATTCCCATTTCATATTTTGGTACACAAAGATGGTCGCACGTATTCTTGCACATACCTGTACAGGGCTCAGGACTTCCTACGCCAGCTGGGATTGGAGGTCCCGGATGCACTTGCTCAACTCACCCCTTCGAGTTCTCTGCCAAGGCTCTCCAGAGACTGGTCTCCGGCTGGAGATTGAATATGGACAGCCTTTGGTGCCCTAAGTGAGGGCATATATATCCTTCAGTCCAGGTTCCATAGGCCCTTAGACGGCTCTTTGATGCTTTATTAGGTTATATTCTGCTTTTTTGTACCTCTGATTTAATTGTTAAGGTGGTTGTAGTTTTAGTATGACGTTTAATGTGGCGGTTGCTCGGGGGGACAGTGGCCGAGGGTTTTTTCCTCATGGCTTGCTGGTTTCCCCGAGACTACCTCCTCCTCCAAGGTTCCGTTCCTTTGGTTTACCCATCCGTTCGGGACGTTTTGTTCTTTTTTTCCTCCCTCTTTTTTCTTACTTCCCCCTCCCAATCTATTCCCCTGGCCCAGCCCGGCCCTACTTTCTTTCTTCTGACCTTTCGGCTGCATGATTATGTAAATGTATTTAACACTTTTGATCCCCAAGTAGGTGGCTCCCGTCCTGTCCCCTCCCCCCTCGGTAAGAGGCTGGGGGATGACGGAACGGGACAGGGGTGGAGACGTCGGGAGGATGGGGGCCATGCGTTCCCCTTCTTAGTCCCATAATGATTTCTGATCTTAAATTCCTCTCCTTGAATGTCAAGGGACTAAATTCCCCGCGCAAGCGACGTCTCCTATTTTGGGACCTTAAGCGGAAATCTGCAAACATTGCATTCCTCCAAGAGACTAGGATCTCTACCACTGCAGCCTTTCGCTTAACAGACCCATCCTATTCCCGTGTCTTCACCTCATGTGCAATTCCTAAGCGGAATGGGGCCGCTATCTTGTTGCATAATTCCTGTCCGCTGCAGATTACAGATGTATATTCTGACTTCCCTGGGAGGTATGTCTTGGCGAGGGGTACTTGTTCGTCGAAATGGTATACCTTGATGTCGGTATATGCACCAAATGGGCCAGATGTGGGATGCCGCAGGGAGGGCAGAGAAACGATGCCGAGTAGCTAGACACACTCTCTATCGCCCACGGTCTCTGGGCGGACTGGGCCTTCCATTTCTCCTTACCTATTACTATGCAACTCAATTGGCACAAGTGGTAGCCTGGCATGCTCCGGCGGGGTCTCGCAGGTGGGTCGACCTGGAAGCGTCCCTTATGCAGCCGAATAAGATACAACATTGGATATGGCTGGCTCGAGAACACCGTCCTTTGATCACCACCACATGCCCATATTAAACTCTCTGCGACTTTGGCATAGGCTAGCAGTGAAATGCGAGTTGACGTCTACACCATCACCTATGACTCTGATTTTTGGGAATAGAGACTTTCGCCCCGGTCTACTCATGAGGCCCTGGCGTGACCTATTGGACTCAGGTGTGTGCAGAATACATCATTTATACCGCAACGGAACCTTGATTCTCTCTCGAGATATTTCGGGACTGTCTTTTCTACACATTTTCCAATTGACATCATACGCCTCCAAGGCTCACATCAAACAAGCTGCACTGGCGCCGCTGACTCGCTTTGAGCGATTATGCCTGGCCGGCACGTATCCGAGAGGCCTTAAATCTTCATTATACCGGGATCTAACCTCACTGTTGGACTGGAAAGACCTGTCCTATATCCATGCTCGGGAAAGAGATATCGGGGAAACTCTGGACACAGAGGACTGGTTGGACATATGGGAGCTGTCTCGTTCAGTGTCGGTATGTGCCTCATTGCAGGAACAGTCCATTAAAATGATTATGTGGTGGTACGTTACGCCATCTCAACTGGCGCACATGAATAGAAATCTACCGGATGTATGCTGGAGACTGCACCTCTAAGGGCTCCTTTTTTCACATGTGGTGGACATGCCCCCGAATTTTACCTTTATGGAAGGAAGTCCAAGATCTACTGATTCTAGTTCTATCTAAACATATCCCACTGGATCCTTGGGCGTTTTTGATCTCCAGGCCGCTCCCTGAACTTACTTTCCATGAAAACAAATTATTAGCCAAAATTACTCTGGCCACGACACGGGCTATGGCGGAAGTCTGGAGACAACCCCTCCCGCCCTGTATGGCTAAAGTATATGCCAAAATCAGAGACACTCAGGTTATGGACGAACTGACCGCTATAGTACATTTTACTTTGCCATCATATAGCAAAATTTGGGGGCCCTGGCTTGATGCTGGGTTATAATATACTAGGTGGAAAGCCTGCCCAGAGGGCAGTCTATTGTTGTTGTCGCCAGGTCAAAATTCACGTCCACATACTTTTTTTCAATGTCCTATCCAAGAGTATCTCTCTATATAAATACATTTGTAACGCTTCCATCGCCATCCCATCCGCAACAGGAGGGCCGACTGAGCAGCTGTGATGGGTGCGTGCACAGCTGACAGCGCATTACAAAGGAATTTATATATTAGAGTAGGTTCTTCTTCCCTCTTAGATTGTAAGCTCACGGGAACCGGACCCTCAGATTGTAAACTCGTGGGACCCCTCAGATTGTAAACTCATGGGACCCCTCAGATTGTAAGCTCATGTGGCCCCTTAGATTGTAAGCTCATGGGGCAACTTAGATTGTAAGCTCATGGGGCCCCTTAGATTGTGTTGGGCTTGGGCGGGCATTTTTTTTGTAGCGTATACATTATGCGTATATTTAATGGCACGTGGTATGCATGGCATGGCAGGCTGGTATTTAGGCACACTGGTATTATGAGACACTGGTATTATGAATGGCAGACTGGCATTATGGCTGGCAGACTGGCATTGTGCATGGCATACTGGTAATATGGCTGGCAGACTGGTATTGTGCATGGCAGACTGGTTATGTGCATGGCAGACTGGTAATATGGCTGGCAGACTGGTATTGTGCATGGCAGACTGGTAATATGGCTGGCGAACTGGTATTGTGCATGGCAGTCTGGTATTGTGCATGGCAGACTGGTATTGTGGCTGGCGGACTGGTAATATAGCTGCCGAACTGGTAATATGGCTGGCAGACTGGTTTTGTGCATGGCAGACTGGTAATATGGCTGGGAACTGGTATTGTGCATGGCAGACTGGTAATGTGCATGGCAGACTGGTAATATGGCTGGGAACTGGTATTGTGCATGGCAGACTGGTAATGTGCATGGCAGACTGGTAATATGGCTGGGAACTGGTATTGTGCATGGCAGACTGGTAATGGGCATGGCAGACTGGTAATATGGCTGGCGAACTGGTAATATGGCTGGCAGACTGGTAATATGCCTGGCAGACTGGTATAGTGCATGACAGACTGGAAATATGGCTGCAAACTGGTATTGTGCATGGCAGACTGGTATTGTGCATGGCAGACTGGTAATATGGCTGCCGAACTGGTAATATGGCTGGCAGACTGGTAATATGGCTGGCAGACTGGCTTTGTGCATGGCAGACTGGTAATATGGCTGGGAACTGGAATTGTACATGGCAGACTGGTAATGTGCACGGCAGACTGGTAATATGGCTGGCAGACTGGTAATATGGCTGGGAACTGGTATTGTGCATGGCAGACTGGTAATGTGCATGGCAGACTGGTAATATGGCTGGCAAACTGGTAAAATGGCTGGCGAACTGGTAATATGGCTGGCAGACTGGTAATATGCCTGGCAGACTGGTATAGTGCATGGCAGACTGGTAATATGGCTGGGAACTGGTATTGTACATGGCAGACTGGTAATGTGCACGGCAGACTGGTAATATGGCTGGCAGACTGGTAATATGGCTGGGAACTGGTATTGTGCATGGCAGACTGGTATTGTGCATGGCAGGCTAGAATTGTGCATGGCAGACTGGTAATATGCATGGCAGACTGGTATTGTGCATGGCAGACTGGTATTGTGCATGGCAGACTGGTAATATGGCTGGGAACTGGTATTGTGCATGGCAGACTGGTAATTTGCATGGCAGACTGGTATTGTGCATGGCAGACTGGTAATATGCATGGCAGACTGGTAATATGGCTGGGAACTGGTATTGTGCATGGCAGACTAGTCTTGTGCATGGCAGACTGGTATTGTGCATGGCAGACTGGTATTGTGCATGGCAGACTGGTAATATGGCTGGGAACTGGTATTGTGCATGGCAGATTGTAATATGCATGGCAGACTGGTATTGTGCATGCCAGACTGGTAATATGGCTGGGAACTGGTGTTGTGCATGGCAGACTGGTAATGTGCATGGCAGACTGGTATTGTGCATGGCAGACTGGTATTATGCATGGCAGACTGGTATTATGCATGGCAGACTGGTATTGTGCATGGCAGTCTGGTAATATGCATGGCAGACTGGTATTGTGCATGGCAGACTGGTAATATGGCTGCCGAACTGGTAATATGGCTGGCAGACTGGTTTTGTGCATGGCAGACTGGTAATATGGCTGGGAACTGGTATTGTAAATGGCAGACTGG